>JAAGVU020000008.1:3014776-3026509 GCA_011763525.2 Mormyrus iriodes | reverse complement strand
CCTCAAAAGACCTGGGAAGGAAGGGAGACATGACGGGGGGAACACAGATCCCCACAAAAACATGTAAACGTAAAGGGGGGTGGGGGTGTTAAGGCCAGCCCCCCCCCCCCCCCCAAAAAAAAAAAATCATCAGCAGAGATAAGGTTAATTTCAATATAGGCAGACCTAGTAGAAGGTGTAAGACCTAATTATTAGTCAGGTTTAGATGGATCTCTTCTCCAAGCAATTATGAAATGACATATCGGGCAGTTTTGGCCCTGTCCCATAACCACAGTGAACACATCAGCTGGTGGTAGGGGAAATCCTGCTTATATCCTGGGGTGACAGTTGACTCAGGAAGCAGAGAAAATATGGGGTGGCAGGAGTAGGAAACTTAACAGGCAGCTAGGAAATTGAAGGCAAAAAATACCCCCAGAGTCAGGAAACGCGAGCAGTGACTCAACAGAAGATGACACTGCGAAATCTATATAAATGGAATGAAAGAGGACACTTGACTGCAGATCACAAAGGACTATATGAAAGGAAAAAAAAACAATTAATAGCAACTCCAGGGTAGCGCCTGAGGCAGGGGAAGACCAGCAAAAACCAAAGGGTTGTAAGTCCATCAAACATAAACAAAACACTGGAGAGGGAAACCAAGCAGGTTAAGTGAATGAAATCCAGAATAAAGAAGAAAGGACCAGTTCAGAGCCAAGAGGAACACCTGGATGCATAGGTAAGCTTGACAGGTTCCATCCAGGAAAAAGTTAGAGTGACTTAATTCAGAGACATGAATGCATATTAAGCCTATAGGTTTGGAGTAACACAACTTGAAGTCAGTGAGAAATTAAATGCCTGGACAGAACAAGTTGGCATCAGAGTGTATAATGAATTACAAAAGAACATAGCCGGGGGGATGTTCTCAGCCAATTACGGATGGACAGTAAAGAACTTCCACAACTGGTTGTACCCAGAGCTTCATTCCTTAAGAAATTGTGCTAAAAAGTACAAAGCCTGGACTAACTTTTATAACGAGTTCCTATACTTATAACATACTTATGTACTTATAAACAAGAAAAAAGGCAAATTTTAATGCATAACCAAGACCACAGAAGCCAGGTGTTTATTATTTTAGATATTCCACTAATCAATCTGTAGAAACGCCAACTTTGAGACTGAATACTTAACACAAATAAAAGAAAATGGTCAATCACTGAAAATGAATAAATCCAGATCTTTGGAAGCTCTATACATATGATCCCCTGACTAATACAAACGACACAAATTGGTGGCTCTACCGAAATGCTATTCAGAAATTAAAATTTTGGATATAATTCTACGGTAACACTTTACTTAAGGGGGCACAAATACTTAGTAGTAACAAATCATAAACAAATATAGTAGCTACTTGAGATAAAAGATACGATTCATCAATGATTAATATTTCACCTGTGTTATTCATTTCTTGTTCCTTCAATAGTTCCTTAGTAGTTCTTTCAGTAGTTCCTTCAGTACTTCACAGGTTTACCAATATAGTGACAAATATAGTAACTGCTTGAGGTAAAAGATGTCATGATTCATTAATAATGAACTAACACGAGATCAGTATGTAACTAAGACTTAGTTTGTTGTTAATTAGTACATTAGTCATAGCATAATACTACATTATTTGTGCCCCCTCAAGTAAAGTGTTACCAAATTGTACTATTTGATACTGCTTAGATCATTGACATGAGGGCTGGACAGAGATCCATTGACATGAACATACCTATTCAGACTGCACCACTCTTAGCCCATATTCAGCACAGGCCTCACCTGCAGCAGGTTCTTCACAGCTCTCTTTGATCTTTCTGCGGCACACGACAGCCAGAGCAATGAGCAGGCCCAGAAGGCAGATGGCCAGGCCCACCGTCACCCAAAGGGCCACTGCTGGGAAAGCTGTGTTCTGACCTGTGGAGGTGGAGGGATGGTGAGGGTGTAGGGAGAGACCAAAGTATACATTCGCATCAGTAACCTTCAACCTTATAATCACACCATCCGCTGTAATATATAAACATTCATGTATTTACAAACACCTATACTTCATCATTTGTAGGACTGGAGTCTCCAGCAATAGGCATAATGCGTCATACAGCTGTCTGGAGAGCCTGTAGAGTTTTTAATGAATTAAATCTCAAAAATAACAAAAATGTCTTAAAACAGGCACTACTTAGACAGCTATACTTCAAAGTAGCATACCCTTTCATACCCTTGTTCTGCAGAATCCTGCAGAACACCATATGGTGTCAAGTAAATGTAAAAGAGCAACAGACAAATTACACGTTTACAAGTAAAACTAAATCACACTCATGATATGACAATGGGTTTATATATGTTGTCTTGTCTTTGCTTTTTAAATCTAAATGCCATTTATCTTTAAAGAATATGTGACGCATTTGAATTTTTTTACATGGGAGCGAATCAACCATGACTTTATGAGAGAGAATCAGACATGACTTTAGGAAAAATGGCATAATCTTATAGTACCGACTTCTAGCCCAGTTTAATGACCATTTGCAAACTCACACAAGAAAAACATTACACAAGCAGACATTTAGATATTTGCATTGAACGATGCCAAATAATTCCAAACATCCCCAGATCTAATTTACACCCAGTATTCCTTATTGCATTTACACTAATCATCATGAGCACATTAGATTCCGGTTGCTGAATGTAGAAAAGTGACGCTGTCTGTCATGTTTCTCAGCTTTAACCTTTACAAAGGTCCAAAGTGCTGTCTGACACATTTCATAATCAACATTTGCGGTCCCAGCCCTCCCACCCTGGTCTTAATATAGAAAGTCATCTATTGCATTTTCAACCCAATTTTCATCACAGCATGCATAAATGAATGTGAAAGCTCCTGGTCAAATTCTGAGAAGGATGATGCAGATGTACCTTTGTGTAGGCCATTTTTGGTTATGTACAGTGGTTTGTGCAGTACGTGGCTCAGCAGGCTAAACCTTTGTGCCCGTGATCAGAAAGTCGCTGGTTTGAGCCCGACCTCTGCAAAACACCTACATGGTCTTGGGCCCTTGAGCAAGACCCTTAACCCCCAGCTCCCTGGGTGCTGCAAGGTGGCTCAACCTTCACTGTGACCCTCAAGCTGGCTATCACCTGTATATGTCTCATGGAGTACAAGATGGGGAAAACCGGGATTAATAAAGCATCACTATTCTATTCAGTTTGGGGGAAAAAAATGTACAGTAACTAAGGTAAACACAATATACCCGAAAAGGTGAATACATCATTTTGTGGGACATTTTGGGAAGGAGGTAAGACCACTTTCCTCTTTGATCTCATGGGTCAGGGTGATACAGAAAAATGCCAGCATCAGCTATCAACTTCACATTCAAGCCCCCAGTCCTTTGTAGATTTTTTGCTGTTGTTTGATTCTATGATACTTAAATTGTTTTTGTCCTCAAAACTGCTGTGCAACCACTGTGTTACAGCATCTTCCTCCTCTGTTTTGGAACCCCTCCCTCCCTTTCTGTGAGGATTTTCTCTACCTCTATTTGACATTTCTCCACATAACAGCAAAAAGCACACTATGGGAAGTCTCCATTTTCCTCCTCATATACACTTAAATCCCAGCAGCCTTTACTCCATCACATACTGTGACCTTCTCACAGAAGGGGGCAGGCGAACATTAATGAAAGTCCATTAGAATGTGAATAATAATGAATCATAATAAACAAAATTCCCTTAGCTCAATATTTTTGTTTACTATGCTTAGCATTTTCCATAACCACCTAATCAGGCATTGTTGTGATTATCCTGAATGTATCCCAGAAATCACAGGGAACTAAAACAGGACACATTAGTCCATCACAGATCACAGGACAATGAGACATACAAATAAGCAAAGAGAAAGTTTTGCATCAACAATTCACATAAACAATGACCCTTTCCAGTGTGAGAGGAAAACAGAGTGCCCTGAGTAAACAAAGAAAAACACACAGGGAAAACGGCTCAAAAAAAGCCACGGCCAAGTTCAAACCTGCAACCCAGGTAGGTTTCAGCTGTCAGTGCAACCGCCATGTCAACCAGTTAAGTCTATAACTTATCAGAAAGAGAATGGAGAAAAGACACATATGCAGAAATGTTCCCTTGTATTAATGGGATCAGCTAAGCAGCAAACAAAGGCCTTATTAACTGTGCCTATGAGATTACATTAATGGCAGCGTGATGAAAAATTTTACGCATTTGGCAATGATTGCCAAGGCAATATTATATTACAACACTGTCATACACTGGTTCAGGAATATAACAAGCTCAAGTGATTCTCAGAGCTGATCATCAGCATACTCTCCCTGACTGCTGCTCGTCTGGAAAATACTTTTTGTGAACGAATTATGAGCCACCAAAGCAGAACAGCTATTCTGCATAAGTCAGTGCAGTGTTCACCTGGCTCTTCATGGTCCTATTGCTCCGCCTACCCTTTCAATACATGCAGGACTAATTGCAATACCCCAAAAGTACATGCTGTCCCATGTATCAAAAACTCAGCCAGTGAATAAAATTGCAAAAACTCACAGACAAGGCAGGAAGTGTACAACCTACAGGAGTAAGAAGAGACAAGCCATTGCCATTAATCTTAATCAAAAACCCCTCCCTGACATCTGCCTGGTACGTGTGCTTATGCACCGCTAGCAATTCCAACAGCTGGTTAGGAAGAAGCAGCCCAGCACTTATCCTGCATCACACCCTGAATGCTACTTTCTGACATTTGCCAGATTAAATAAACCTCATTATTAGTTTCCTCAGCACACCAGCTGGTAGATCTCAGAGGATATTCAAATTATAAAATAACAATAATAATGTAAAGTCGCAAGGCAGAATTGGCCTGGGATGCAGTTTCTTGGGACAGGGAGCTAAACAAGACAAAACTCAAATCAAGATCAGCAATTATTTTTTTGTTTGGAAGGAAGTCGCTGCAAATAAATTAATTCTGATTCCCTTCAGATCGACCCCATTTTATCACAGATGAAAAAACGATCACATGTCAGCATGCCACGTTTGTCTTTTTCGATTTGCATCAGCATTTTAAAAAGCAATTTACAAAAATTCTCAACACTCATTATATATATGCACAGAACAGCAGTCCACAATGAAAAGTTATGAAAAATAAAGTCAGCTGAGCCCTATAATCGAGTGCAAGCAAATAGCCCCCTCATCAAATGAAGACACACTAGTGTACAAACAGTGCTTGAGGAGACAGATTTCATGAGGAAACTTTTTGCTCATTGGAGACAACAGCAAAAGCCACAACTGAGAGAGAGAGAGAGAGAGAGAAACAATCACAACAATGTGAAGCTTCTTATTATATTTAAAACAAAGCAAACACACCACAGGAAACAATCCTTCAGCTAAATCCTCTGTTTGCATGGCTGTCACACACTCTGCCAATATTTAAAGCTAGACTATCTTCAGGTGTTCATGTCTGATCACAAGTGATTCAGGCTGTTCCAGTTTTCGGCATAAAATTACCTCCTTAACCTCAGTTTAATCCAGGCGTGGGCAATCTGATCCACAAAGGGCCAATGTGCATGCAAGATTTTGGGATAACCTTCAGGTCAGCTGTTCAAACCCAGATGTGAGGACTCTTCAGCCACTCATTGCCCTAATCAGTAATCTAATTAGGGAGTTGCAGCAAAAACCCACATACACAACAGCCCTTTCTGGATGAGACTGCCCACCCTTGGTTTAATCAAACATTGCCATTGCTTGCTTCACATTTTTTTTTTTAAGTTTTGATTCGATAGCTAGTGCAGGTAGTCAGAAAAATGTAGAGCTGTTTTGCAGGCTGTGTGCAGCTCAGCAGATTAGGGTTCGGTGGCTGCAATGTCATAGGTTCAAATCACTTTGCCTGACAGAACAATCATACCACCGCTGGGCCCTATAGCAAGGCCAGAGGCCTCATCTCCTCCAAAGGTGCTACATGCTGGCTGATCCAGCTTCTCTGATCCCAAAAAAACCTGCTCTCACCTGTATATACATGTAAAAATCGAGACAAGATTTTGTGTCAACCTACCAGTTGAGTATAGTCACAGTCACAGAGCACTCAACTGGTTGGTTGAAACAAAATCTTTATAATTTCTAGACCTGAACTATCCAAGGGTGGTCTCCTAATGCTCATATTTCAGTGATCAAGAGTCACATTGTTGTCTTCATAAACACTGGCTGATATCGTTAACAGCAAAATCAAATAGTCTTTATGTTTTATATTGTCTGTTTTTCAGACATTTTAGCCATAATGACCAGATGGTTACTGTGCATTAAAGAGCAATCGTGAAAGGAGGTCACGCTGTCAGCTGAACTTCCTCGAAGATCGCATAGATCCAGGATGTCTTCTGTGTCCCTGCACACCTTTAAAAACATTCATAACTGTTCAGATGTTCATGATGCACACACATACACTTGCTTAAATGTAGCCGTGTGGGTTGTTCTGGCAGTGGATTAAGGTATTAGTTGTATCTGGACCTCCTGTTACTAAATGGCAACATCCACATTTAAAAGAATAAAATATAGGAAGTAGAATTTAAAAGGCACTCAAAGGGCAACAAAGTAAATATATTTAGTTGAATCAGTTTCCATGTGTCTTGTGTTTAAACACAAATTCACCAGATGCATGATTTCTCCTGGGAGAGGGCCCCTGCTTGAATTTTGGTTTCCTAATTTCAAATTCCTTGATTTGTTTTCCAAGCGATCAGGAGAAAGGCCAGTTCTTCTTGAGGTGCAAAATTCTTCAGAGGCTTCTAATTGAAAATACATTGAACGGTGAGACAATACTCTTTTGTGTATGGGCTGAAATGGATTTTATAGTATCAATAGCAATAACAACAGTCATTTCAAAAGGATATAAACATCCCTTGTAGAATAACCATTTTCAAGCTTATCTTCCACTGAGAAATGAATGTATTCGCATAACCTTTGAAGGACTGTATCTGTCCCCCCCTATCGACCACAACTAACACATGCCAACTTGGTGTCTCTCAAAATGAAAAGTTTGGCGTTTCTCCTCCCGTGATGTTCAGTATTTAAAGGAAACATCAAAATGGTTTCAACCCCCCCTCCCTGTGATATACCAAAGCCGTGTTATGGCACAAGTCTGTGATTTTAGGCTGAGGAGCAAAGGTTTCAGGTGTCACAAACTGTGTGTTTTATACATACACACAATGTGTAGATGTTCCTCTTCAATGCCACCTTTTTAGTAACTGTGGAATCACTTTATTCAAATGAGCGACCCCAGTGACCAGGTGAAAAAGACTACAGCCTGTCTCTTTAACAACCTCAAAAGACGGCTGTACAGGTAGGAAGGACAATGAAAGTCTGCATGGCGTCATCAAAAAAATACTTTCAAAGGGGTTGGTTTAATACTTGCCACATTATCAGTTTCCCTCCTTTCATATAATGAAAGCTCTTAAGGCCATGGCTCTGCTTTGGACACTAATTAATACTCGGCTCCACCAGGGAGGCCAGCCGGCTACCGCTTCACTGCCACCGGGTTCACTTAGCTTGCTGCCTGCCACCTCCAAAGCTCTGGCTAATTGCGTTTAAACCAGGCCTGGGGACAAGCTGTGCAGGGAACACGGTGTGCTGTGTGGATTTGTTTTTAGCTGCCGCTGCTCTTCTCAGCTCCCTAGTAAGACTGGCCATTATATGCTGGGACCAATTTAGACACGCAGGTCAGGCACAAGCAGTGGAACGCATATTAATAAAGCAGACAATAATGGCAGACAGCAAGGAGAGGGCAGAAGAACTGGGTGATAAGTGATATTCTGCTATGGAGAGTCAAGCAACCACTGTCTACTCCCACGCAACACTTTTGGTGGAATGTCAGGTAAGCTTTTTCAGCTTTTTGGATGTGCAGCTATATGGGCTGTCTGTGCCAGTACAAGAACAGAAGAGCGATACTTTATTACCTATTTCCTCTTGCTCTTCATGAACCACATACCATCTGTGAGCAAGCTTGGGAGGGGTGTGTGATGTCACAGCACAGAACCAACCAGCATGCAGTACCCCTGGAGCTAGGGGGGTTAAGGGGCCTAATGGCAGCATTGATCTGCCAGTCCTGGGATTCCAGTTGATGACCTTCCAATCACGAGCAAAAGGCCTAACCTGCTGAGCCACACCGGCCCCAAAGTTGTCTGTGCTCACCTGACCACTCCACAATGTGTAGCGCAGTCCTAAAAACGTGATGAAAAAGCTCTTCACTTCATGACAAGTCACACACAAAAGAAGGGTGACATTTTAATGAATGTCATTGCACTTTCCCACAAGTGGCAAGTCTAAAATTCTAGTGTCTAGAATTCTAGAGTCTCTAAACAGCTCTCAGGATTGAGTATATTTGCTGAGGACGCTCGATGCTGCATGCACTTGGCATCTTCAGTTAAAAACTCCGCCTGGGTCAACTTTAATCACAGAATTGTGAACCATACAGCACCTGTCATAAATGCAAATTCTAAACAATCTCTCGTGTCTTCCTTCCTACTCAGGCGTAAAACTTTCTGTAAAAGAAATAAAGCAGACCGCAAAATGTTATCAGTGAGCACCGCAACTAAACTCCTCCCCATTTGTTTATTTTTACTTGTTTTTACATTTGTAAAGTTTAAGCAAGTGAATCCTTTCAAGAAACACTGCTTGTAACGTCATAATAATAAGCTTAATTACAGTATGTAAAATATTGTAAACTAGCTCATTATCGTCACACCCTTCCCACTATGTCTGTCTGATACTCCCGTTTCCTTCCTGGTGTGGCCCTATACAAGCCACGCCTGGTACTTGTTAGTCTCACCTCTTTCCTGCCGTTCCTCATGTTAATCACTCCCAGCTGCCTCCTGTCTGCTCATTAGTCTTGTATTTAAGTGCTTCCTAGGCTTGTGCTCCCCAGATCTGTTATTAACATCATAACCCAGCATTGGCTATGCCCTGCCTTTAGCCACTTTCCCAGTTTGGATCCCCTACAATCCTGTTTGTTTTGACTTTTGTTCTACTTTGTTTAATAAAACCCTCATTGCTCATTTATTATGCCTTCTCCCGCTTCCTCCAGTTCAGCCTTTATTAAAGAAACCCAATTTGGAATGTGCAGATTACTCCAATTTTAGGCCCATTTCTAGGCTACCTTTTTTATCCAAAATATTAGAGACTGTTGTGAGGCTGGTGTACATAAGGTCTTTCAATCAGGCTTCAAACCTCAGCATATTATGGAGACTGCTCTCTCAAGGGTGGTGAATGATCTTCTAATTAATCATTGTAGTGATTCGGCCATGTTAATGCTTTTAGAGCCATCATCTGCTTTTCATACAGTTTATCATCACATTTTGATCTCTCGTCACAGTCATAATATCCAGGGGGTACATCAGACAGGTTTAAGTTATATCTTATGGGTAGAAGGTTCTCAATGAGATTAGGTGATTGTACCTCTTCTTCAGTTGCTCTCATGTGTGAGGTTCCCCAGGGTTTGATCCTTGGGCCCTTACTATTTTCCCTCTATATCTCTAAAGGGTCTGGCTGCAGATCTCATCTGTGAGTAAACCTATCAGTTATTCTTGTCTCAGGGTGCAGAAATGACATAAATGATATGCATGGAACAGAACGGTAGTCTGAATTTTTTTGGCGTTAAAGTGGGCTGATGTTAAGGTTGCCACCCGTCCCGTATAATACAGGACACAGGAATTTATTTTCCAGTACGGGAGGATCCTGTATTATTAGGGACAGGTGACAACCATAGCATTTATTGGAGATGCAACTTAAACGTTGTGAGACCTGTTGCAAAAATATACATTGCCTCCTTTGTCTACCAGCACTATTCAAACCGGCGCCTCTGTTCAGAGTTCCAGCAATGAAGCTTGTGCAATTAATGGCATTTTATTAACAGAAATAATGATGTCGACACCAACGATATTATAATTCACCAATCTGCACCTGACCCTGTACTCTTGTACACATATAGCTTTAATAATTAATAAATAAATATTAACTAAATAAATCACCAGTAAACCTGCAACATCTGGCACAATCACATCTAACTGAGCGCTAACAATATACATGCATGTTAAGTAATACATGTTAAAATAGCATCCATAAATCTAATTGGTTAACGGAACTGTTTTTAAATATATTTCATACACAGTGATTATTTCAGCCATGTTTAGCAAATATATCTTTATTATAAAAACTCCACAGTTTGGCCCCAAGCTCCCTGTCCTATGTTCTTTATGCTTACTTCCTCATTGTGCCCTTAAGTCAGGGCTCTTCAAATCCAGGCCTTGTTTTCAGATCTACCAGGTAGTTAGTTTAATAATTAATGATTCTGATTGGCCACAGAGCCTCACTGGTAAAGGAAGGCTGGAAAATCAGCAGTGCTTGGCCCTTGAACACCGTGATTTGAATAGCCCTGCCTTAGGTCCTCAGACAAGTTATTGCTAGATGTAACTATGATCTAGACTTAAGTTGAGGGATGATCGTGCCTTTTCCATAGCTCCACCCAAACTTTGGAATAGTTTGCCTTCGGATGTTAGGTCAGCCGCAATAACTGAAATTTTTAAAGTTAAAAAACACATTTCTGCACATTTGACTTGTAAGGGATGTTTTCTGGGTATGTTTATCTTTTTAAATTGATGCTGTTTGCAGTTTGCATGTGACGTTTTTTGGCTATATGCAGCACTTTGTCTCAGCTTGAGTTGTGTGAAATGTGCTCTACAAATAAAGAGTACTTGACTTAGAATATGTCTGAAATGCGCATTGTAAATACAACTGCAACCTGGTATGATGCCTACTACTCACTTTGGACAAAGAGTAATGTTAGTAAACTACTTGACTGGCTCATAAAATAGGTTATATTTAGACTGATTAGCTGATTGCCGGTTAGTGCCTAACACGCTCTCATGCTTTAACACAGTGTGCCACGTTCCAGTTTTGCGCTGTACCATTAGTGTAAGAGTTTGGAAACGATTAAGGTATAAGATCCACAATATCAAATGCATGGCAAATAGTTCTCACAGCTTCATATCCTGAAGATCCGATACTTATACTGCATGCGAAATTTACATGAAAACTACAGACAGACTCTTTCTGCCTTTGTAAACTTAGCACCAGGTTGGCCAAACCCACCTGTGATTGTGACGGAAGCATGTCCCTCCTCCCCCAGCAGCGGGTTGTGCAGCCTGCAGCTGTAGGTGCTGTTGGGCTCCAGCACCACCCTCAGGACGCTGCGCACATTGAACAAGCCCTCTTCGCTAGCCACCTGGGATATGGTCACGTTGTCCGTCATGTTGCGCCCCATCGCATCCTGCCACTGCACCTGGGCCTGCGGAAAACCCCCATATGCCACGCAGGTGAGGGACACCTCATCTCCTGGCCGTAGGTTCAAGTCCGGGGCAAGCGTCACCTGGGGCTTGGTGTATGGGGCTAATGTCAAGACAACAGAGAGGGGGTAAGGCAGAAAAACATTTTTGAATGTCATTTATAACTGATTTTTAACAGCGCTGAGCATTTATTCTAAAGTAATATAAATCTCTCAGCAATGAGCTTTAACTAACAAGCTTAAAAGGCCCCAGCCACAATACAAGCCCATGAAGAACAGTTAACCCTTACATCCACTTTGGGGTCCAGTATGACCTCAATGGGGTAAAATGGGGTGCAGAAATGTGAAAAAACAAGCTATCAAAAAATGCTGACAGACTAACGTTTCATTTTGCCATCTTTACA
>JAAGVU020000008.1:2994215-3014676 GCA_011763525.2 Mormyrus iriodes | reverse complement strand
CAAGTTATAAGCATCATTAGTTTTTCTTGAATAATAGTGAGGCAAAGTGGACTCCTAACAATGAATATTCTTTTTCAGACCATCTTTACCACAAGCCCAAAACGAACACTGACCCATCTGGGGTTCTGCACCCCATATACCCCCAGTGAGGTGCTAAAAAACCCCACTAGGATATAAGGGTTAAAAGACATACACAAATCCTGTATGCCAGGCTATTTGGAAATATGTGCCTCATAATCTCCCTCCCCCTTTTAAACTCACAATGTTGTAGGAGGGAAGAATGTAATACATGAGCCAATCACATTGCACCTAATGACATTGGTGGGTGGACCAAGAGACAAAGCAGAAAAAGCTCTTCTTGGATCCGTAAGGTAAATGGCAAAGCTCACATCAACTTACATAGCAACGTAAAACTATAATTGCCTTAACAGACTTCAACAAGCTGTAGTTGCACATAATAATTTCTCAATGTACTTTGGCTGCACCATTTGGTCTAACTAACATAACTGACTGTTCTTGAAAAAAAAAAAATCAGCTATACAAAACTTAAAAACAACCCACATAATACTGACCAGGACAGAGCCTGCATTGAGAGTTCACAGACTCAACCTTACAGTAAATGCAGTCAAAAGTCTGGAAACACCCACTGGAAGTCATTTGTTTTTCAAAATGATAAACCTATGTATACCTTGACATTATGTAATAAGTATTATCATGTGAACAAGGAAAGAGATGAAGTGCTGTGAGAGATGACCTGGCCCCCACAGTGCCCCAACCTAAACCCTAAAGGGCCGGTCCAGCATGAGTTGGATCAAAAAGTAAGAGCAAGGTAGCTAACTTGTGCCCGTAACTTATGGAAGCTCCTTCAGGACTGTTGGAGAAACATTCCAGGTGGCTACATCTGGAAGCTGGTTGAAAGATTCCCAAGAGTCTGCAATGCTGTCATCAAAGCAAAAGAGGGCTATTTTGAAAAGTCTAAAAGCAGAAAATTGAGTTGTTGAATACTTCTCTTGGTCATCGCACTATTTGATGTATTACTTCAATGCCATGAGGTCTTTTACTATAAGGTGAATAATATAGCTACAATAGAGACAAATTCATTAAAAGCAGGTGTGTCTACACTTTTTACTCTTTTTGTAGCTGTGAAGGAGGACTGGTACAGTTTGGGGGGGATGAATTTTCAATTTAATCCCACAGTATCTGTTGATAAACCAAAGATAAGAATTCTGTGAATAAGGAATTGAGGCCTATTTTAGCATTTAGGAGATCAATGGAGACCCATTTTGGGGTATCGACAATGAGAGATCTCTCAGAGAGTCCCACCCAAACACCCAACTCACCTGCCACCTGCAGCACCAAGGCGCCACTGTCAAAAGTCCCCAAGCTCACGAAGCAGGAGAAGATGCCGTCGTCAGCAATCCGCACATTGCGCAGGAGCAGGGAGGCATTACCAGAGCCCAGCTGGGCAGGAAACAAGCTGGTGCGATTTGCGAAGGCATCGGCCTGCTCTGTCAGCTGGTCGCGGCCGGCCCAGAAACTGTGGACGCTGCGCTTGGTGTCAGCCAGCTCCCAGTAGACGCTCAGTTCCGACAAGTTGACGGGGCTGGCAGGGGTGAAGGTGCAGTGGAGAGTGACATCCTGCCCATACAGCGCCACCACTGGCACCTCTGGGACATGCACCTCAAGGGCAGCTGATGAAGAGAAAGGTTACCAAACATGAGGGATATGGACAGAAAAATGGAAACTCATAAAAATATATTAATATCAAGGACCCTATAATAGCTTTTTCTCTCAAGCTATTGCCCTCCTAAATAAGGTCCTACACTTAAAACGCACTGTACTTTATACTCTTAAGCTTATGTGCAAATCTCCCAAACTGTTTTACCCCTCATCTTTTCATCTCACCCTTACTAAAATGCCTGTTTGTTTATAGCACCTCTTATTATGTATCTCCTGCTGCAGTTTTATTCTATTTATTGTTGTGTATCTGTGTATTTTATCTTGAGCAGTATGTTAAAACTGAATACCCGTGCCACCACAAAAACAAATTCCTTGCACTTTTTTTGTACATGGCGAATAAATTGTAACTCTGATAAGCAAAACCACCCTTTGCCATCTGATCAGTTTCAGTCCTTCTTGTAATGCTGTTATATGTGTCATGAACAGTGTGCAGTGAGATAAGGAACAATGAAAGAGGTAGACATCTACTTCGCACTCTACACTCCAGAACTTCCCATAAAGGTTCATTTCTATCTGGAAAAATAGAAATTTCCTTCTAGAAATTTTTCGAGAAGAATTTCTATCTAGTGGTTGGAGAAGCTATGAAATGAGTTTACCTAGGTGTTTCTGAGACAACTCTTGAATTTGTTTAACAGTGTGTATGGGGACACTGTCTCGGAATATGAGAAAATTATGATGGAACAGTGTTTGCACAATAAGGTACACCTGGTCCTGTGAAATGGCCTAATACTCTGTGAACATTATATGAGCATGCAGACCAATTACTGGACCTAATGACTCCATTGAGATGGCTGCTAATATAATGCATATCCTCCTCATTGTGGATTGAAGATATCCTTTGGCTTTCTCTGAACATAAACCTGTCCGGAGCTATATAAAAGGGTGAAAGATGACTCATTAGATCATATTTGTCTCCTTTGTTCAGATTTTGTGTTTACACTAGGGTTATGTGTCTTTGCATACTGAGCTTGAATACAAGCAATTTCCAAACAGGCCCTGCCATAAATTCCAGGTTTGTGAAGCTCACAACATGCAGTTCTTTTGAGACAGGAGTGATTATTCAGTGGTGTGTTTAGTACAAGTGTCTATTTACAAGCTTTGACTTTCAGTTACTGTTCCTGTTTGACACACTTTTTTTGTGACCGAGTTACCTGCAAATCAGACACTGAATCGATCTGGAACTGTTAGTTGTCTCATGTCGTCTCATGTCAAACTGCTGATGTTATACTTAAAGCTGACAAACTACTAAAAGGCACTCAACTTAAAACGATTTACCTTGCAGCTCTTTTTTTTATTCAGTTACTTAAAAAGTCTTTTCTATGTGCTGCTTTCATTATTTTGTCCACTCTGTAAAAATGGGGCAGCGTATCAGGGGGACTTAGCCACTGAAGTGAACGTTCTTAATACAAGGTACCGGCAGGTAAAAACTGAAAACTCACCCAGGTTAGATTGAATATTTTAATACAAAGTAAAGACGCACAAAAAAATCAAATCATTATGTGTAACAGTTTTTGAGATCTGGCTACTGACCTTATGAGTGGGGACCTCACTTTCATTATTATGCTGGGTTTCTGCTATTGATTGAGGGATTTCAATAAGAATAACCTGAAAACCTTTGTTTTTCCAGGTTTATTTTGGCACCTAGCTTACTGTTTTTTGTAGGTTTCTATGAGAAAATGGAGGGAAAAATTGCAGTAGTCTAAGAAGGCTACCAAGTTGGCTATTTAATTTGCATAACTGTATGGTCCATGCATGAATCTCTTAGAAGAGCTTAAGGCAGTAAGGAGCTTTATGGGAAACACTGCCTTGAGACAACACCAGGGATTATCAGTGCAGAGTAAGTCAGTTCAGGATGACAGGAATGACGGCAAAAGAGACAGAATTTCTAATCACGCATGTCCCTTCAAAGAGTACAGGGAGTTGATTCAAAGAACATTCAGGCAAAGGAACAGAGCCATGCCAACTGCAGATCTTAAGTCAGAGGACATAAAATAGCACTGAGGACTGACTGTAAATAAATAAATAAACAAACAAATAAAACAAACCTTCGTTTGTCAGTTTATGAAACAAAGAAATGGTCTGCTGAACACAGTCCCCATGCGGCAACTCTGTCACTCATTGGTTCTCTAGCACTGTGAACATGGTGGATCCCCCAGAATGGCTGTCTCTTTGGTTGTGTCATACTGTGTGTTATTCCCAGCAGCTCAGGTGTGAAGAGCTGCCATGACAAAGAGCTTTGGGGAAAAAGCGGCCAAAAGCACACAAACACTAATCTGTGTCTCTTAAGGATGCAGGTGGGAAGATGACCTCCCCCACAATGAACCAGTGGCAAGTCCCAGAACTAACATGAACAATGGTCAGCCTGCGTCACTTTAACCCTACAGTCTACAGACAAAACCAGTAAGAAAATTAACAGAGGAATCTCAGAACTGTCAAAGAACCCTTTTAAATCTTGGGATCTTGTACTCTCCTCACGGCAAATTTACAAAATTTTGTATTCCCTAACCCCCCCACCCCCAAGAAAAAAAACTGACTATACAAAAGTTCTTGATATACTCCATCCATTCAGAATCAAATCCACCGATTCAGAGAGTGACTTCGTCAGTTTCTAAGTAATACCATCCTCTCAGATTAATTTCTCAATTTTAGTCACATGACAAAGGTCTCTGAACAGTTCATGATTAACAAATAGCCATTATATGTTTAACTGAAGCTAAATCTGACTCAGTTTTAAAAATCTGGTTAAATATCCCCAGACAATTTATACCTCATAGTTACAAATATCACAGAGAATATTCCCATATTATTCTCATATTTCCCCTGTTCACAACAACCAAAAAGTGCATGATCAATGATGATCAACGAAAGGTATTTTCCTAATATGACTCCCATTCCAATTTGGTCCATTTTCTTAGACCTGCCACAAAGTTTCAACCAATTCAATGGTGTAAATTAGGAGTTATGGTCACCTGATTCTTAATATTGCACATGCTGATAACCAAAATATGCATACATCTATGAGTAGGACTGGGCAATTAATCGAATTTTTATTTCAATTACAATTTTGGCTTCCAATGATTATCAAAACAAAATAATTGAAATAAAATGACTATTGTGCCACAGTTCATTTTGCAGTGATACTCCTGTTTTGGCGTGTTATGAATCCAGCACACCCCTCTCAAGCTGCTTATTTCTCAGTCGAATTATAGAGTTCAAAGAAATCCTGTTTAAAAGACAGTTTTTTTTAAAGTTCAATAAATGCATATTTCCAAAGTCATTGAGTAATCATGTTAAATAATCGTGATCTCAATACTGTGCAAAGTAATCATATTTGTGATTTTTGCCATAATCAAGCAGTCATATCTTTGAGCCAATATTTTTCTATGAATTAGAGTTGCAAAGATGTATCTTGATAAGGTGACTATTAAGATGGCGATTCAGTGCATCGAGCTGTAACCTCAGAATTGATTAGCACACCACCTCAATTACTGCAGTGGTTGTCTTTGACACCATGTACTACTGGGCTTTTATAAGAAAAGGGAGAGACACCATGTACCAGTTATAAGAACAGTTACTATTACTCCAATATAAGATCACACAACATATAATCACAAAGTGTCACTGCCAGCATGCAAATTTCTGAAATGCAGAATGGCATGGAAAAGTTCATTAATATCCCAAAGCGCTACTTGATGATCTTCGGGCTATGACACTTTTGGGTAACTCAGGAGACAAGGCTACAAGGATTTTGAGAAACACTTCTGTTTTGTAGCGCAAAACTTGCTCTTTTTGCAAGCTGCCATAGCAATAGTTAAGACCCTGAAATAGCTAACTAGCTACCCAAGTAAAAAATAACGTTAGCCTTAGAGATGCACAACATATTGGTTAACATATCCGTGTCGGCCGAGATTTGTAAAAAATTATGATATCAGCACCGGTCCTGTATCAATTATTACCGATATGTAATCTCTATCAATATTCAAAGTTAGCAGCACCAGAGCTAAAGACCCAACTACTAAAATAATGGAGATGACTGCATTGGACAATCAGCAGTTTTCTGTAGTGGAGGACAAGGGATTATATCGGCTCATTTACCACTCATAAGAGATCACAAAGTACCAGCCTGCAACATGCTTATAATTCATTATTAAACCTGGCCTGCAAATCGATATTTCGTTTTCCATCTGTCGTCCAGGGAATACAATAACAGAATGGCTCTCTATCCCTCGCAGCATCATAAAGAGGACAGCTATGTAACAACATGCAAAAAACAATCACCCTATAGACTGGTCAATGTAATTTGTTCTTGTAACCTCCTTGATTTGTTCTTCAAGGTTTCTATTTTACCACTATAAGCGTGACGAAAATCCAAGGGAAGCAATAAGGACTTCACTGCATTTGGTTCAGTCAGCAAATCCAAATAAATTGTAGAGAATGAAAGAACTGAAAGAGTAAGATTGAAATTCAGTGAAAAATATCCATGAAGTCTCATCACCTAATTTTCATTAGCATCTTGTCCTTCAGATTTATTATGTGGCACTTTCAGATGAGACACTAAAGATTAGAGCATAAAATACAGCTTTACTGCTATACATTGGACAATCATGACAACTCTCAGACAGACATTTCTTTAACTTGATAACGCTGTTTTTAAAAAATATTTGCACATGAAATTAATCTCTGTAGAGCTCTGCATTTTTGTCATTATTACTTGGGAGCATGGAGCACATCAGATCTTTCTGGATGTTATTTCCTGCTGCAGTGCTTTATTTCATTCATGAATATGCAAATGAGAGGTAGTGTCTAGCAAAGCAGGAGATTCACAGCCAGTCTCCCGTACTCACTGTGAAATGCTACTGTGACAAAAACACCTCTGCTTGGCCCCAAACAAGACCATAAAGGAAGCAACGTGGAGTCTCATTCCGACAGGGGTGCAAATACTGGAACTTGCACTTCTTCTGCCCATTGGCTGTCAGATTAGGGCTGAACCGATATATCAAATGGCCAAGAAAAATCGGCGTTATGAATGAAAAACCCACTAATAAAGTACTGATAGTACCTCTTTCACGATTTACGATTACGAAAGGAGCTCTCTCAAAATACAGACCAGCTATGCTTCCTGAACAACAACGACTCTTGGATTGTTAGGGTTACAGTTCAGTCTGGGGTTTAGCTGTGACAGAATGTATATATTGTTATATATGATAAAAGACTAAGGGAAATTACTTTCCTCTGATTTTATTTATAAGAGTCAGACATCGTTACCAAGAGAAACAGACAACCCATGCTGCAAGTGGATTTCTTCAAAAATAACAAAAACCAAAACCTACCTAAACATACAAGCACTCTACCTGTTTAATACTGAAAAACTCCGTAACTAACCAAAAAAACAGGCACAAAGAGTGACAAACAAAAGGCATCCCCATTCCGTCACAGAATGGGAGGGGGTGCAAGCGGAAATTAACACTCAATGAAGGGTGAAAAACAAATACATAAATTTCAGAATGGACTAGGCAAATTCCCAATGATGCATAGTCATGCATAATATGAGTTGTTAGTGAACAGCTGAGAATGGAAATATTGCATTATACCAAACAAAAACTTTTAGACTGAAACTTTTTTTGTGTGAAAATACTTCATTCGAAAGGTGCTTTAAGTTATAAGTTTGCTTTATTTGTATGAAGACTGAGTTTCTCCTATTTGTTTGAGTTTGGCAAAGTCAGTGAGGCACAGCTTAAAAGTATTTGTGTCCATTTAATTTTGGAACATTGACAATTATATCGCCCAGTATTATCAGTTATTTTAAGTTTTAGCTTCTTGAACTTTGTATGGGTATCAGAGGCTAAGTTCTTGTATCACCCTGGCCCTATTTCAAATTCATTTTTATGGCCAGAGGGAAATCATTTTGTTAAAGCCTCTGAGAGATGCCCCACCCACTTCTTTCAGGGGTGTCCTAGTATGACTGATTATTAGTAGAAAAATGGACACACAACTAGATGCCCAGCACCTTCCGGGCTTTACATTCGTGAAGAGCAAAGTGTGCAACGACAAGGATTATAGGTCAGGAGACAGTTGTATTGGGATTGCATGCTGCTTAACACAAAATACAGCACATAGCTCTGAGGGTCTGCCTTATAACTCACAATACATCACTGGTTCCAGAAAATACTCATCTGTACCTCCTCCTGTCAATACACAAACACACGATGTTAAATGCTGAGAACCACAAAACACAGAGGCACATATTTAGTGCCAAGTCTTCCATGGTGTTGCAATGAAACAGCACTGGAACCATACTGGCACCACCTGGTTGTAATGTATCATTGCATTTCAAATGAGAGAATCTCTGGAACCTTGCAGTTAGAGAGTTCCCTGGTTTTCATGATGTCTAATTAAATGACTGATTCCATTAACTGGTTGGCATGATGCTGTCAGGTGGGGGGGATGGTATCAGATGGCCAAGATCCTAATGACAATCCTTTTCCATGTGACAATGATTATTTTTCATAATTCCCATTCTCAAGGCAAGCTTTTAAAATTTCATTTTCCTTCACTTTCCAGTCTATTTTGTGTTAACCCTATTCTTGTCTTCTCACTGGAATCCTCTCCCTTATAAACTCCCCTTTCTGTGTCTCATAGTTATGTTATATGGTTTTGTTTGCTGTCCTGACTAGAGCAATTCTTACAATCATAACTCAAAATGCAAATATCATTAATACATAACATGTAGACCTTTGAATCATTTTTCGCATGATGACCTCTAGTACATGCAATGTAGAGGATCATATGCCATACCTCTGCTGTGCTACCTCACATGCCTTATTAACAGGTCACACTTTACATATACTTGAGGTAAAATACTTCACTAACAGGTCACAATTTACATATTCCTGAGGCAAGGTACCTCATTAACAAGGCACACTTCCTATATACCTGTGGTAAGGTTCACATTTATTTGTCAAAAGCTTTTGTCCAAAGCGATGTACATGAAAGAAAAGGGTCAGACAGTATTTCTAAAGGAATTTGGGTTAAGGAACCTTGCTCAAGGGCTCAATCATGATATCACTGTACCACACAGGATGTGACCCAACGACCTTCCAATCACAGGCACTAACCCGCAGAGCCACACGCCTACCCCCATTGGTAGGACACATTACTACGGTGCCAGGTCATACTTTGCATGCGTCACTGGTGCTGCACTTCATTAATAAAATCACCCCTCTTAGGCTGGATCTACTTCTGAACTTTCTCCTAACCTACTGTATACAAAAAAGAATGTGACAAGTTTGAGGATTTTCATTTTCAGAGGCATGATAAATCAGCATAATACACATTCATGTTGCCCAACCTTCTCTTGCCTTCCATCGCATTCTCACTGTCTTCCTCTCCACTCCCTCTCTCTGCAGAAAGAGGTCATTATCTGGGAGGCCTGCTGTCTCATATCCTGTCACTAACCTGGTAATACACTCCAGTGACTGGATAAGAAGCAAGGTGCTAAGGGGCTTAGTGATAAGGCTATGACAATTGTAAGGGCAGATAGTCTGCCTATAGTGGACTTGCAGGAACTGCAGAGTTAGATTTAAGGTAAAACAAAGCACCTGAGCTCAGGGTGAAATTAAAACCTGAACCAACACAGTTCCTGGATAATACATTTATTATTATGATTATGAAAGTTCTGTATCCTGCTGACCAAAGGGCCATCATTTGTGTCAAAAAAAGGTTAATACTTTCACTTTTAATCCTTCTGAATACCCCTGTTTGACATTTCATCTGGTAATTCCCAAATAAATGTTAAAGAAGATGTTGCTCCTTGAGGTAACTAAATCCATTACAGCTTATACCTTATCAATTCCATACGACATGGGGATCTGAGCCTTTATTCCCAACAGTCAGGCAGCATGTCACTGGGTACATATAATGCTCTTAGTCACTCTAAATACCAGTCACTTGGGTACTTTTGGGTTAAAAAAACGGAGTCAACAGTCAAATACAGACATGCTTTTTGCACAATGAACCACTATAACTGACTTATGTACAACTCACATTTAACTGTTTTTATAAAAAAAACTTCACCAGCTGCAGCAAGATTAGCCAGATCCATCACTCATTTGGGGTAATAATCTGAAACTGAATTATTGCACAGGCTGGAGGTCCTTCACTGAAAATCAATTTCTACAAAGTCACAAACGAGGGCAAAGGGCAGAGCATAGTTCACAACCAATGTAAATGGGAACCCAATGGGAACAAGTGAGGCCTGTCAACACAGATGGGATGTTTTCATACTTCACAAGCTTGAGATCAAAACTACTGACATGAACAGAGAGCGATGGCCTTCCTTAGCGATTGTACCAAGATAGTACTCACCAACAACTCCGACGACCAGCACAGCTACCAAAGGCACCGGCGATGTCATTCTGAGGACTGCAGGAAAAATCTCTTCAAGCTCCGCACTGAACCAGAAAAACAAACAATCAATCCTGCTAGTTTAATCCGCATGTCCTTGCAAAATGTCAGGATAAAAAAATTACACTGATGACATACTGATCAAAGAAAAATGAGAAAACAAGATTTATTCTAGTCTCAATTCAAGTTATTCAGTTTTAAAAAAGCTTGTATTTCTTGTATCTTGTATCTCCCTAAAATACCTGTAAAGTACATGCAAGTTTGCACAAAGCACGTGTGTATAAGCCACTTAGCAAACATACACAGACAACCTAGAATACTATACTCAATGGGTACTTCATTAGGTACCCCTATATAGTACCAATGTAGTTAGGACCTTGGGTCTCCAGAACCACCTCACAGGTTGACAAGTTGTGTGTTTGGAGATGGCTTTCAGCACGCTCTTGTGTTGTTCTGGTTATCTTTAACAATTCTGGTCATTCTCCTCTGACCTTTCTCATTAGCGAGGCATTTTCAGCAGCAGAACTGCTGCTAAATTGATGTTTTTGTTCATCTCACAATTCTCTGTAAACTCTGCCTGCTGTAGTATATGATAACATGATGTCACTTATTTCACACATCTTAGCCTTTTTAGTGCTTAGCAGCACAGTAACTAAACCTGGACGTTTTCTGCATGCTGTATACATTCAGTTTAAGTCACCGTTTACAATAAGTTGATGTACCTAATTAAGTGGCACCCAAAAAGCATGCCATAGAAATTATGACAATGTTTGCCTATTGTGTTTGCATGCATTTTACTTATGTCATTATTGGAAACAGGAAATCGGCCCAGAGCTTAAAATTCTCTGACTTCATTTCAAAAGTGCCCAATTCGATTCAATTTTGAATTGATTCAATTTCGACTGAATTTACCTATAAATTGTGCTTTACCTGGATACCGGAGCCCAAAGCTATTATAAACATCTTTCGATGTCTGTCTGTAAAAACCGTAACCTTTCAAACCCTAACCCTAGCTTTAGTTGGCTAACCCTAATTTGGGTGCATAGTGTTACACAACATGGCCTTGGAAAGTATGGAAAATGTTATCAAAATCAGCTAAACTGTGGTTTTGCTGCATACGAAGACCCAGAACTATCATAAACGTACCTTTGGATATTTGTAAAAGCCATAACCTTTCTAAGCCTAACCCTAGCTTTTGTAGGCTAACCCTAATTTGGAGACTTAGGCTTATACAACAGGTGCTCAGAAAGAACAAAAAAATATTAAACCCAGTTAAAACACTTATGTTCACTTATGTGCAATAAAACCAGATTTGTTGTAATAACAAGGACAGCAGATACAGCACTAAACTGTCAGCATTGCAGCTAGGGCTGCCACGATTAGCAGACAATGCTGAAAATATGTTGACAATATTTTAATTCATTTAGTTTTCGTTTTGTTTGTTTCATTTAGTTTTAGTTCATTTTGTTTTTATTATTTTAATGAAATCATCTTTATGAGTTCTAAAACGCTTCATTATAACAAATATTTTCCTTTAATATCACTACATAATTATGCAAGTAGTTCAAATTATCACAAAAGAGAAAAGTGGTTTATTCACTGTGTAAAGGTTCAAAGGCAAACCCCAGCGGCACTAGCACTATACCCAATTACTGTACCTGAAGAGAAAACATGCAGGCACTATTCTGGATGATAAGTGTGAAAATGTTTAGGCTAGAATCTGGCCTTATTCTACATTGATTGACGGTGCCAGTGTGTGTGTTTATGTCCATTGGGCTTGTTGGGACCAGTGTTGTAATCGTAAACCAATGTTGAAACAAAAAAAGACTGTAAATAAAACAATAGTGTTTGTGAACCGACGTAAAAGTTAAAACTATTTACCAAAAAATGTTTTGGACTTTAATCTGCAAAAAGTACGGCCACACCACCGATATCTTTTCACCTTGTCTAACCACAATAGTTCCCCTTTTAAAAGATGATGCGGTTGCTGAGCTGTCCCTTTCTTCACTGCGACTTCAGTACTTATTGCTTTCATGGTATAGCAAAACAATAGCAATTCTCATAACTGACAGCGGGCGGCTCACAACCATTTTGCTTTAAATGTGTGTGGGTCACATCTAAAAGGATCCATTTTTTTCTTTACATCATTTGTTTTTAGTTTGCTTTTTATATCACGTTTTATATAACATTATTTCGCATCACCAATTGCAGTGCATAGAATGATTTGTGTAGCAATAAAGCCTTGACTTGCCTGCATTCACATACTTGGAGTATCCCATTACCATGACTGACAATGCACCAAGATGGCAGCACGAAGCGACCACACAATACTACTGTAACCCTCCTATCAGTAAGGGAGAAAATAGCGCCATTAAAATAATGAATGGACTGATACAAGAAAAATTCAGCAAAAATACTGGGGAGAAAAACAGGAAATAGGTATTGTCACAATCGCTGGTCCGACGGCGAGGCATGACGCAGGCACGGAGGGAATACCCTGGTGCAGGGGCTTTATTGATATCCGCAACAGCAGGGCATAACATTAATGACCCAACAGGGAAGCACAGGACTGGGGAACTCTTATACACGGCAACATAAGGGAAGGAACAAGGGGCACCTGTGGCTAGTTAACACAAAGGCAGGAACACAAGGTAAGGACAACGAGCTACAGGCTTGGCTGATTAAGCCCCGCCTGTGGGAAACACAAGGAATATACTGGTAGGGCGGGGCTGGACGTGACAGGTATAAATTAACAAGATCAATCTTGGCATTTTGTGAATCGATACCGAATCGTCAAAACTATTATTGCAATTGATCATAACGCCGATATTTTTTCCCACACATAGTCATTAATCCAAAAAATACAAGCCAAAGTGGAGCAGTCATGAGAGAACAAAAGCTACATGCTAATGAATCATGGTGTTCTTACACATGGCTTCAGTAAGTGAGCCTTTTTTAAAATAAAATGACACGGTAGAATGAGGCTAGTCATCTAATATTATGACTTTGTAAGGAAAAAATTGTTATATCCTGATATATAACACCATAAATCTGAAAGAAGGTTTACTAAAATTTTCACTTCACTGAATATGTTGCTTACAGCATGCTGCTGAAATAAGGATGAATCAGTTACTAAGGTGGAAATTCAACTGCATGGATCTGTAACATCAGAATTGATTTGAATTCCCAAAACACAGGGTGACAAGGAAAAGTTCATTAATTGGGATGCACAATATCACATTGCAATTACATGGCGCATATACAATAATCACTAGGGCTTCAGATGACACGCATAAACATTTGTCCGGATGCCAGCTTTCCGGTAATATACGGACGTTTACTTACGAGCACAATTTGGTAAGATACAAGATTAGTAATATGTCTAAAATATTAACGAGAGGCGTATTGTAAAGGGCAAAACATAGTAATCGCTACAGAATAAAAAAAATGTCATTCCACAAATCTCTGTCGGCTAGTTCGTTAAGTTTCACTCCCCAATCAGTTAGTGATTCGCACAGGCATATGTGCATTATAAACATGGCTATGTTTATAAATGGGAATAACACATTATAGCCATGTGTTCTATGCATTATGAATGCTTTATGAAGCTCATCTATAATGCATTATGTATACCTTCATAATGCAATACAAAGCATTCTTAATTCTTATATTGACCTTTATTATGAATCATGAACGTATCTATAGTGCATTATATATGATAACTTCTTTGAAGCTGATGAAGTATTATATTCAACACTATAATATCAATAGAAGATGCTGTAATGCTTTATTAATTCTTATGCCCACCATTATAATGTATTATGAAGGTATATATAATGCATTATAGATGACAGCTTTAAGTAAAGTGTTAAAGATACCATTGTAATTCAATTTAAATGAATGTATCTCTAAGCAACTACAACAATGAAACAAACAAAACAGTAATAAGCATTATCAACAACGGTAATACTAACAGGACTGCACTTTGACATTCATACCAGTTTAATTAAAAATAACAAATTACCAATATTATGTTTGCCTTGAAATTCTGATTCCTTCCCAGTGACTCTCCCAAGCTCACAGACCTGTTACATTTGAAAGAGGCAATTAGGACATCAATATGGCACCAATATGACACAGATACCAGATTATCATACAGCTTCTCACATCTCATTCCAAAACTGTAAATCTACACGATACAGTTATTTACTTCTAATACATTCATTGTTTTATTACTGGTCATTCGAATATCAGTGTTAAGAGTCTATGTTTGGCAGCAGCTGGTAACTAACCATAGAAGAGGTGCAGTTTTTTAGGCGCTGCCGCAAAACATATTAATCTCAACTAAAACTACAAAGCAATTACAAACCCATTTTTCAATCTAATTTTACATGATGACATTGTTTTTCCAACCGTAGCTTTTAAAGGCAGCGCTGAAAAACCGCAGCCTCTGGTGTTAGACATGGTTTTGCGATCAGGTCATAAAAATAAACATACACAAAAAGCATTCAAGCAGCTTAAGTTTCTAAAAATGCCGGAAGCTGTTTCAATACGATTTTGAAAGACGTGTAGCATAAACACTTTATTCTATCTGCTCACCAAGCTTTAAATAAACCTTAACCATTTTGTTTGTTAGTTATCTTTTCCTAAAAGAGGTAGTGAATGAGTATCAAAGATTAGTACATTCCACTAAGAAACCCTTACTGGGAAAAACACACTCACTCACTCTCTCTCTCTCTCTCACACACACACACACACACACACAATTGCTTATCACATAACATCACTGTCAGAAATGTTCATAAGGTCCACTCAATCCTATATAAACAGCTTGTCTCAAACCAACAAACAGACTGACTACAGGTCTGTACAGGTCAACAGAAAAACAAACAATTAATGTAGGAAAATGTACACAAAAGATCTGTCAAAACGTGGTCGCCTAATTGAAAGACGAACGAGAGCCGAGCCTTACACTTTCGGCTGATACGCCCTAAAGGAAGGGAATGCCACACCAACATCTGTCATTCACGAGAGATAACTTATGTGTAGAGAGAGTCAGACTATCCACGCTCACTGTCTCCTGAAAACTTTTATATGAATGCATGACTCTATACAGACACAATGGGATGAAATGTGCCGTCTGTACCTCACTTCCCTACGAATCCTTCCAACCCTGCTGACCCGAGCTTATGCTCCTGTTATCCAGTAAACCTTAACTAGCTACATTAGCTACGAGCATGGCCAACGCTTTTTATTCAGAGGGACATGTTTACCTATTTATTTTTGTCCGTAAACCTAATCCCCATGAACAGCTGGGCGATAATAGTCATTGCATGGCAGTTTGATATATAATGTGATATTCTACTAGCTAGTTTTTCACATTTTAGCGAACAATTTCGTGATTAACGGTCAAAAGGTATATAAATAAAGTTTTCCCTCAGCGGACCATAAGATTACACCGCTTTATTTTGCGTTACACCTTATTTTCACTTTGTTTAGTTCGGCATTTTGTTACCCGGCCGGTCCCGTTACTTTACAAAGGCGATACCGAGGAGTGTCCCATTTTATAGCAACACTGGCGTTTTACCAACTTAAGGCCCCGGTCTTGCAATTCCGCAAAGAAACTATCGCTTCATTTATTTTAAATATAAACTTAAATATGTATACTTACCGTAAAGAAAAACAGACTTTTTCCCCACCCGTAAAACCACCAGTTAGACGGAGGTTGGATTTAGAGATCGAATGATTCCAGACTTAGCCTTGCGGAAATCATTATCCTTTCGAATGTGCAGATGTCAGGGAGGTGTAGTTTTTAAATTCTGGTCATTTTAATACTTTTAAAGAGATATGCTTCTCTTCTGGACAATGTCTAACTCCCACGACTCAGCAAAACGAACCGCCCTGCTGTGAACCGTGCGGCTCTTTGTCCCATGTGATGTCACGGGGAGCGCAAGGGGCTTCGGAAGAATAAGCTTCCACAAATTCACTGCTTTTTAAATCCATCCACGTAGGCTACACGCAGGAAGTGGCTCATAAATGTGTGCCACTCCCTAAAACGGGCAGGAAATATTCCTGACACTTCAAAGGAATATGAAGTTACACATCTTATCGTGTTCATCTGAAACATCCCATAAAACTGATAATACTAAATAATTGTATAGAATTCTCCTATCGGTCTTATATTATATTGGCTTTATGAATTAAATGATCACACTACACAAATCTAAGAACATTCCGAAATATTGTAATTTTGGCCAAAATTCATATGAATGTAAATGTATTACTGTCTGATTGTATTAATTCTTCAAGAAACTTTTAAATGTAACAAGCATAGTGCTTGGAGTCCGTAGAATATCAGGGACATTTTTCCCAGTAAGCAATGGTGTTGCGTTTTAGAGCCTATGCGTTTTTTGAGCATATTTTGCAATCTCACGGATGTGAGGCGCAAATTTCACGGTTTGTCATTCGACTAAATGAAACATATAACAACGTGCTGCAGAGTGGCAAGTTCTACCGTTACCATCCCTTCCTCCTTCCCACCCTCGACAACTTTGATCACCGCCACCTCCCACCACCCGGTCAAGGAGACTCCTCCGTCTACTTGGATGACTCACTGTTTTCACCAAACTTTAGTGTGTTTTTTTAAATCGCCCATCTAACATCTTTCTCTGCAGCTAGGTTGGCGTATATGCGTAGACAACGGCAAGTAAAAATTGATAACTGGCCCAGGTAATACTTAATGAGCCGGAATGCTTTATTTTGATAAAGCCATTATCTTTAGCGGGTTTTTCGATATGGCTATTGGGACACCCCCTGACCTGATTAATGTGCATTTCCACTACATATTTCCTGCAACTTTATTTTTCAAACTCTGCTGACAAAATATTTTAGCTGTGTTGATCATCATGTGCACGGATTTAAAGGTGCTGTAGAATGCATTCACTCATTCCAAAATTTTCTCTGGTGTCTACATAGAAGGTATGTCAACTTGGTTTGATCGAAAAAAAATCAATAAGTGCTTCTTTAGGCCCGTTTACAACTATAATATGGCCCGAGAAGGAAACAGGCCGTTTTCCTTTATTTAGAGGGCTTATTAATATGTTCATGAACTCTGCTCTGACTGGCTGGTTTACAGTGAGGCACTGTGATGGCTCACATAGGACCAAAGGATCCCTACAGGTGCGTTGAAACATGAAGCGTTTAGGCATCCAACCGAATGTTCAGCCTCTATCAGAGGAGGAATCGGCCAGCCAGTTCCTCGTAAATGCAAATGAATGATACTTAATAAGTTTTGTCATTTAATGTTTCCTGGAACAATCTGCCAGACGTAACTTCAATAGTCCAGCTTCAGCATAGGCACAACATTAGCATAATCAAAGCTTTGTTTTTCAGCAATGTTACAAGAACAGTGAAATATTTCATCACACGCGACAAATGATTTTACAGCAAGCTGAGCAGCTTATAAATGTGTTGTTTTTAATGAATTCGGAGTTCTGCTTTCATTTTTTACTGTAGTATCAATCAGATATTTGTTTAGCTAAGCAAAAGTAGGCTACGGGAAGTACAGAAGCCTCTCGTCAATGTCAGCATCACAGTCTTCGTAATGTTTACTACTCCCCTAATAAACTGGGGTACAGCTTCCCAAAAGCACAGTTGCTAGCAATGTAATTAGCTGCTTACATAGAATCATGCAACTTAACGGTTCCAACTATGTAAGTTGCTAACGGGAGCCTTTGGGAAACGTACCACTGACTTACCTGCTAAAGATGAACATCAACCATGCCTGTTGATAGTTCATTTCCTTGGGAAGAGTATGAAAAGTGCCGACGTACCCGTCACAGCTTCGAACGGCACGTGCAGCCTGGCATTTTCGCCGTTGTCCTCCGCTTTGTTCTTCACTATACCTACACAACTGCTTTAGTCCAAATGCCTGTGTCAATTGGGCTTGAAAGTGAGCTGGCATATATCACGTTTGGGGGCGTGGTTAAGACTGTTACGTAACAGTGTAAGAATTTCGAAATAGTCTGTTTCACTTCCTTCTTTTACATATTCAGGAAATATATTTGAAAGAGGGAACAACAGTGTTTCAGATTCATGGTATGTCTTTTCCATGTACTGAACTCTCCTTTTTCAACCATGCTGAGTTAAAGTAAGATTTTCATTCTATGGCAACTTTTAATCAAGTTATGAAACAGAACCAAACCACTGAGCACAGCCCTGAGGGGTGCATTACAAAGGCTTACTACCTTAGCTTGGTTTCTTGAGGCTTACTTCCGAGTTTAGGGTATTATGAATCGTAGCTCGCTTTTAAACTGGGAATATTGCCACAGTGCACTTCTAACCTGCTTCAAACATGATAAAGTTAAGGCTTTCAGGTTAAAACAGGCATAAGTTCCACCACTCCTCTGGGCCATACTCCCCCCATTGAACAAGATACTCCATATGGCCCCAACGGCATCTGTTATTGAGAAGAACCCAGACTTGGCAAGCAGAGGAACCCCCAACATCCAGCGCAGGCAGGGGTGTCCGCCATAGGGCCTTGGATCACTGGCTTAAGGAGGGAAACATGGGATGAAGATGAGACACAATACGGTGAAGGTAACCAACTTATGTGGCATGGTTTGCTCAGGAGGTCACGGTATTCAAATGGTATTTCTGGTGTGGACCTCTAGTGGGCTTTTGACTATGGAGTGTACTAGGATATGGAGGCATGAACACTGGCACTGAGGGGACCAGGCATGGGCAGTGTGAGTGAGCATGCATGATTATAGAAGACTGACCATTCAATACATAGCAAGAACTCAGTGCTTAAGTCAAATCCAGGTCCTTTTGATTGAAACGGAAGTTTACAAATCCTGTCTAATTCCAAACTGTGTTTTCTGACATGGAATAGGTGGTAACCCTAACTGTAGCATGATACTAACGATCTCTCCATAAAGTAAGGTTGTGAAGACAATTAATTCTTCACAATCTAATATTGTCGAATCACACATCCCTAATTGCACGTCAAGGGGGGACGAGGACCAGTGCATGCTGGGACTGTAAGAGGATGAGGAATGGCAGGAGCTCTGGATGAGACTGGACAGTGAGGGAGACTGGGTCAGTGATGTGATGGAAGGTGTCAGTACTAATGGGGATCCAACTATAATTTTGATGGACGCAGGGAGACATAGCTAGAATAGGGACAAATACATTAAATACAGCTGTGTCCAGACTTTTGACTGGTACTGTAGGTTTGTTTGTATAAAAACATCTGCTAAATAAATAAAATGTAAATGTATTCTAGCTAAACTGCTTGAATAGGGCCGCCATTCTATCTGTGATTGGACAGTGAGTATTGCTATTCAAGTCAACAATGAGCTGTACCTTTTTTTAAATTTCAGGTGATCTGTGGGGACTACATAAAGCTTATCATGGTGTAAGCAGGAAAAATATTCTCCAAGGCCATTTTTAGCCAAGTGAACTCTTGACGTACAAAGCTGAGAATTTTTGGGGTCAGTCCTTGGTAAGTCCTCTCATTATTCACCACAGCAGGAGAGCTCAGATTTGGCCTACAAGCACTGAGCTTAAGTGGGTGAGCCTCTTGCCGCACTGAACGTGAACCTGGAATAATTACTGAGTATAATCTGAGACTAATTACTTTCCTTTGATGCATCTTTGCGTGACTCAGCATAATCTTCTTTTAGAGAATCCTGATGTTGCAGCCTACTGTCTGCAAATGGAGGTGAGATGAGTTTCTGTGGCTCCTCAAACAGTTTCAGGAATTTATTATACCTAGCAGAATATCTCAGTTCCAGCCGATGGAGTTAAAGATCTGCCTCTAGGCATAGGTGTGATTAGGGGTGTCGGAAATAAGGGGGGCGGACCCCCCCAATATCGGCAGATATTACCCCGCCCCCCCCGTGAAACGGCACACTTAACAGTGTTAGTCTTATTTTAAATGATGAGATCTTAATTATTTAAAATTTTTCTCAATTTCACATTCTTTCATGGTGTGACTGTTGCATGTGTAGCCATTGCGATGTTGTGATATACACTTTAAGAACAAAAGAATTGGGACACATTTCTTAATCACTGAATTCAGGTATTTCAATCAGACCCATTGCCACAGGTGTATAAAATCAGGCACCTAGGCATGTAGTCAGGTTTACAAACCTTTGTGAAAGAATGGGTCATTCTGGAGTGTTCAGTGAATTCAAGTGTGGTACCGTCATAGGATGCCACCTATGCAATAAGTCAGGTCATGAAATTTCTTCCCTGTTAGATATTCCTCAGTCAATTGTAAGCAGTATTATTGCAAAGGGGAAGCTTTTAGGAA
>JAAGVU020000008.1:2982752-2994115 GCA_011763525.2 Mormyrus iriodes | reverse complement strand
TCATGAAATTTCTTCCCTGTTAGATATTCCTCAGTCAATTGTAAGCAGTATTATTGCAAAGGGGAAGCTTTTAGGAAAAACAGAAACCGCCACAAAGTGGCAAACTGCATTAAAGTAACAGAGCGGGGTCGCAGAGTGCTGAGGCACATAGTGTGTAAATATAGCTAAGACTGAATTACTGCCGAGTTCCAAACTTCCTCTGGCGTTAACCTCAGCACAAAAATTGTGCGCAGTGAGTTTCATGGAATGGACTTCCATGACCGAGCAGTTGCATGCAAGCCTCACATTACCAAGCTCAATGCCAATCGCTAAATGGACTGGGGTAAAGCATGCTGCCACTGGCCTCTGGAGCAGTGGGAATGTGTTCTGTGGTGTGACGAATTGTGCTACTCTGTCTGGCAGTCTGATGGATGAGTCTGTTTTTGGCAGATGCCAGGAGAGTGTTACCTGCCTGACTGCACTGCGCCAACTGTAAAGTTTGGTGGAGGAGGATAATGGTCTGTGGTTGTTTTTCAGGGGTTGTGCTAGGCCCCTTAGTTCCAGTGAAGGTTTATGCTTCAGCATACCAAGACATTTTGAAAACTTCTACGTTTCCAACTTTTGTGGGAACAGTTTGGGGATGGCCCTTTTCTGTTCCAGCATGATTGTGTCCTCATGCACAAAACAAGGTCCATAAAGACATGGTTGGTTGAGTTTGAGAACTTGACTGGCCCGCACAGAGCACTGACCTCAACCCTACTGAACACCTTTTGGGATGGACTAGAATGGAGATTGTGAGCCAGGCTTTTTTCATCCAACATCAATGCCAGACCTCACAAATGCTCATCTGGATGAAAAGGGCAAAAATTCCCTCAGTCATACTTCAAAATCTTGTGGTTAGCCTTCCCAGAAGAGTGGTGCCTGTTAGCTGCAAATGGGGGACCAACCCTACATTTATGCCTGTGGATTTAGAATAGGATGTCAAAAGTTCCTGTAGGTGTAATGGCCAGATGTCGCAATACTTTTGTACATATAGTCTACATCGCACACCCCGCTGGAGTAAATTTGATCCCCCCCCGCCCCCCAAACTCCTTCGAAGAGACTGGGTGTGATTGCTGGAGCTCTCATACTAGTCCTCTGATGTGCAGAAAAATTTGTTTCAAGTTGATTTTGGAACTGGAGTTTCAGCAAGTGACGCATTCTACTGCATTCGCCCTGAAATTTTAACAGCTCTATACACCTGTCTGCCACAATATGCCCTAAGTACAGGGGGCATCTGTACTGTAAAGGTTAAAGTTTATTAGTACATTCAGTGTAATGTAACAAAAGTATGTGATATACTGTTCGAAGTTTTTTTTCTTTTAAAGCAAACATACAAAGCATGTTAAGATTTGAAATGCAACGCATTTAATTCTGGGAGTTTGTACCTATCCACTAGATGGCAATGTGGAACCATAGTTTAAATTTTAATATAAAGCCAGAGTTTCATGCTGAATGCCATGCCAGGTTTCATGACAATACACAACTGCTTTTTATGTTTTTATCCTCAAGGTTAGGATTCCCTTAAGGCTTAGAGCTAGGCATATGGTTCTTTTATGGCTTAGACTGAGAGTTAGGATTGCCTTAAGGGATAGAGCTAGGGTTAGGGGTGCCATAACGGTTAGGGTTAGGGTTAGGGTTATGGTTAGGAGGTGCAGTTAGGGTTATCAGTCTTTTCAAAGCTTTTGGTTAAGGCCATTTGGAAAATGTAACCCACTTTTTTTTTTAATCCATTCTTTTCTTTTCTACTTCGGTCTTCTTCCAATTCTGGCTGGATTCCACTCCTGTGATCTGAAGAGGGTCCAGTCTGTGTGTGCCACCAGGTGACCATGTGTCTCTTTATAATGTATCATGTTGTTGGAGTGCTGTACAAATCTGGTTCTTATTTCCTTCCTTATTTCTCCAATGTATGTGACCTCACATTTTTCACATTGTAGTGCATATATGCTGTTGGTTCTGTTTTCTGTTATTTTTTATGTGATTATGCATGTTAATTTAGTTTGTTTTTTTTGAAGTTCAGGTCCTTGTGGAATATAATTTAGTTTTGGCAGTTTGCTTTTGATGAGGTAATCTTGTTAGTTTTTGTTCTTTAACACTGATATGACCCGGTAGTTTTATAAATGTTTTTCCTGCAATTTTCTTCTGAATTTATTCATTTTTGAATTCACATTCTGACCCGGTTCTGAGTAGCTTATTATAATAAGGATTATTTGTGTATTATTCTTTCCTTTTTTAATTCAGGAAAGTTTTCCTTGCATTTATGAGTAAGGATCTTAATGTCCCCTCATGGATAATGCCTGAAACAATGTGATTGTTGCCTCCTCAGGATCTTTCTCTGTATGAATTTTGTGGAATCAAAGGAGCTGAAATTTTATTAGGCCTCTGAATATGTGCTTGGGATGGAGTCTTTTCTTGTGGAACAATGAGTGTGTGTCTCGAAGTATCCCTTTGTGTTTCATTTGTTTGGAAGGTTAAAGTGGTGCTATTGTAGGTCATTGTGTTTAGGAAGTCTGTGTGTCATGGATGTTACATGTAAATCTGACAGATTTGTGATGTGTATTGATTTTTGAAACTCCTCTAAGCTAATGCAGGAATCTGATATAGTGTAAAAGTAGTTCTTCACACTTCTGAAAGACAGATTCCTCCCAATCCATCATGTAAATATTTGCATTAGAAGGTGCAAATATTTTCATCCATTGCCCTGCCCTTTATTTGCAGGTGTGTCTGTTCGTCAAATTTTAAAGTAATTTTTTGTGAAGCTATTTTCCAAAAAGTAGAGCAGTTCCTCGTCCGGCCTCCTATTGTCTGCATGTTTTTCCATCCATTTTTTTATTGCCTGTACTCCGGCTTGGGTATCTGCGTTTGTGTAAAGGCTATCGACGTGTATTGTGAAAAAAGGAATGCTGATTTTTCGACTATGGTACGTCTGATTTTTGTCCACAAAGTCTCATGTGTCTTTGATGTAACTTTTGTGTTTTGTGGAAAGCGGGTTTAGGAAATAATCAATATATTCTGCTATTTGGTAGAACTTGCTTGCTGTTACAGTACGATACTAAGGGTCTCCCCATTGTAACCTCATATTGAATGGTCCATGTGTGGGGGTGTTTGTGTATTTTTGGTAATAAATAGAAGACTCTCCTCTTGGGGGTGTCTGTACCTTTCAGGTAGAAGCTCTGCTCTTTTGAATATCTTTTGTTCCAGAAGAGATTTTATGATTTTGTGATTTTTCTTTTTTTTTTGGTCTAAATTGGATTTATTTATTTATTTTTGTGGTGTTCTGGATCATTTACATCTTTTTGCTTCCAAAATGTATTGATCGTGGTCCATTATAACTATGGCACTGCATTTATCTGCTGGTTTGATAACTATGTGTTTGTCGTTTTGCCAGTTATTTTAGAGCTGTATTTTACCCCTCTGTGACATTGTTTGTCTCTCTGTGTGTTTGTGAGTTTAGGCTTTATGAGTCTTCTGTCCTCTTATTCAGGTCCATCACCTCCCCGGGGGATCTGGTTGTCTTGCAGTTCGCTGGGTGATTTCAACATGATTGGAGTTTCTGTCCATTGTTCCCCTCATTCAAAGAAGGCTGCTAGCTTTATCCTTCAGTGGTAGACCTGTAATTCCCCTCTCATCTGTTCCTTCTGCTTTTTTGTTATTCCAGTTGTGGTTATGAATGTTAGGCCTTTGTCGCTGATTTGATTTGGTCCTCTGTGTGGTAGACTTGTTTGACAAGAATGATAATATTCTTGTTCCCCTCCCTGTTTCAGTCGGTTGGACTTGTGGAAACTTTTAGTTTAAAGACTTTCTTCAATGGGCATGGTGGTGCAGTGGTTAGCACTGTTGCCTCACACCTCTGGGACCAGGTTTCAAGTCTCTGCTCAGGTTCCATGTGTGTGGAGTTTGCATGTTCTCGCCATGTTGTCGTGGGGTTTCCTCTGGGTACTCCAGTTTCCCCCCACAGTCCAAAAACATGCTGAGGCTGATTGGAATTGCCAAATTGCCCATGGGTATGCATGCATGTGTGTGTGAGTGATGGGTTGGCGCCCCATCCTGAGTTGTTCCCTGCCTTGTGCCCGCCGCCTCCGGGATTGGCTCCACGACCCCAACTGACATAAGCGGTTACAGAAAATGGATGGACTTTCTCCAATGGTACAGCGTTCTTCTGGCTGTGATTGGTGCATTTTGTCTGCCGTTGTTCTGCTCTTGGGAATGCCTCCTTTGCTTTTTGGAACATCTTTGTAGTTGCTTGATTTGAATTCTTCCATGGATTTTGTTCTCTGTTGTTGATCTCAAATGACAGAACTGCCGTCTGGGTTCTAACGTTTTCCATAGAATCTCAGCTGCATGGCTGAAGTTCCCCTCCAGGATCGCTGCCAACCTGGATCTTCCAGTGGATGAAAGGAGGAATTCTGAACAGATTTGAATTTTGATTGGGTCGGCTTCACAGGTCGTTGTTCCCAGTCTGTGATTTCTTATCTATATGTGTTTTTCTTGACACCGAAGTTGTCCTAGGTTCTGCCCGGGCAACAGGCTTGTACCAATCGCTTCCATCATACTTCAGCTAAAGTATCTTGTTAAGACGCATTCATGGTTTTATCATAAGTGGAGTGATGCCTTCTGGTAACAATACCACTGTGTTGGTCATGAGTGTACGTCGCTCCCTTCTGTCACGATGGGGTCTCCCTTGCTGGCCGCTCTGTTATACGAGTCTTCCTCTGTTCTTGGTGGAGCTGGTGGTTCATGAACATGGCTATCAAAAGCTTTAACATAAATCACTATTTTGGATGATGTACAGTTTTCAGTTCAGATGCTCTGCAATCCTGTTACAGTGTACACTTAAATGAATAATGTTAGAATTAATTGTAGTGTTTCATTTTAAACTTGTTTACGTACCTTGCACAATCCTTCCATCCCTCCATCCTGGTTATGGGGTGGGGGTGGTAATGATGCCTTTTCTAAGTACCTAGGGCACAAGGCTGGGGCACATCCTGGACCAGAGACCAATCTATATCTGATTGCAATATCTGATATTTGAGTTGTTACCATAATAGTGACCCTAGTGACCTTTATTATTAGTCATCTTTCTGTTCATCTGGGGTCCCTGGTTTGTTCTTCAGCCTCACAATATTATATATTCCTATTTTCACAAAGAGCTTCAATGAAATTTATCACAACTGCCTTAACAATCTGTCATAACATTTAGAAAAGTTACTATGGTTTTCTGGTGTATGCAACAAGATTTTAAAAATATTTATATTTCTCAAAGAATACACATGTAATATCTAGCTATGCTTATATGTATAAATATTGCAATGTATAAATCTTGTTTTGTTTCTTACACTAAAATCAAAGTAAGAGTTTGGCTTCTTTCACCATGCTTCACAAAATAAATGCAACTGTTAGAAACACATCTGTCTGCCTGATAAGTGTTGATGGATTTTGGCAGTCTTGTCTCCCTTCTGGTTTCATTTGAAATTGCCTGTCAAAATGTGGCCAAGGCCCAGGACTATGATGTGAGATGACTCTTTGTGTGGGGAGGGCTACAAAGAGCCTATGACCAGGCAGGAGAGGAGTATAGAGCACAATATAAACATCAGAGATGAGAAGAATATGAGACAGGGGAAGATGATGAAGACAACAGTGAATGATATTAACTGTAACATGACTTCAGGCTGTAGATACTGAGCAGCAAAGATGAGCACTTCATCAGTGGCTGGTCCTGGTGGTAGGAAAGGAAGAAGGAAACAAATTAGTTGTAAATGATGTAGCGTTTCTGTCATTTGCCACATAGTAATCACACAATGGTTGCTCCAATTAAAAACCCTTGCTGCATTTGTATTACAGTACTGACAGAATTAATCCACAACAGAGCTAGCAGCCCAAGTATTATCTTTATTCCTCCTCGGTGTTTAGAATGGACCTTAATCCTTAAATATTAAATCCTACAAACGTTGCTAATCAAGGTGCTAATAACAGATTTTGGTTTAACCTTGACCCTTTATTGGGTGCTGAGAAAAAGATCTCTGACGGCACCTTTTTTCTGCCAGCTTTTTCTTCACTTGACACATGAGAAAGCCATGGCTTTTCATGGTGTTCATCAAGTCTCTCTACAGAATTTGCCTATAGCAACAGCAGCAAGCTATAAAAATGGGTATAATGAAATGGGTGTGGGGCTGACTCTAGTACCCTCCATCCCTCCAAAGGGATGCATTAACTGTTCTTAACTCGTGCCATTGTTTGTTGCTGCTGTTCTCCTCCGATCCATCTCCCCTCCTTTGTCCAGGCAGAATACCTTTATCCATTTCAATGTGCATGGTTTAACCAAGGTTATAAAATCTGTTTTAGAGAAGGTGGTCCTTTGAGCTGCAATTTCCACATACATAAAGAGCCACAGTTATATATTCCAAATTTGTGTTCTGCTATTTGGGGGCAAATTCACAAAAGAATTGTATGGAACTAAAACACATTATTGTGTAAAATATGATTTTAAAATCACTCCATGACTTTTAATTCTGTAAACCTTTTGCTTTTACACTTATTCCCAGAAATACAACTACCAGCTGATGCTGAAGATCCTCTGTTTTACTGAGAAGCTTCTCTAATTTAAAGGACATTCCGTGTCCATACAAAATACGTGAACCATTTTGGATTAAATACATTTATGTATAAGTTTGTCTTAAAATATGGTCTGATTTTCATCTGTGTTACGTAATAAATACAATCTGTTTTAACTAAAAACACACAAATGATAGCATTGCTCTAGTACATATTGAATACAGGCATCTGTCCACTTGTCTGCCTTTGGGACTGGGACCACCGGACGCAAGTGAATTTAGGCATAGTAACGGGAGAGACGACATTAAGTTTAGTACTGTAATATACATACATTATTCTATAGCAAATGATAATGTAAATATGACACCTTATAATAAATATAATAATATAATAAAGCTGTGAAGAAGTATTTTATTGTACAATACAGTAAGTTTATGTAATGAAATAGTACAGGTATTGTATCTGTTTCATATCTGTTTATTGTAGCTGTCTGTTACTATATTACATTTGGACAGTGGGTCATATACAGCTGGCAATGCTGCCCATTCCCCTGCACCTGTCACACTAAGAGGCTACTACATCTGCATTCAGGCATTTCTTGATCAGTATATATCATTTACTGCGGACCTCAGACATAAATGTGATTGGATGTTACTCATTAGGTCAGAAGTCAACGGATTCCTGAACATCCTGCACATCATTCGAACATTTCCTGTGTGGGTTAGAAAAAGTATGTGAACCTCCAGGCTAATGGCTTCAACAAAAACTAAATGCTAATCAGGAGTTAGGAAACTCAAGGTCCAATCAGCTCATGGGAGTTTTACTTACACAAAAATGTTCTGAGGGCAGATGGAAAAATGATTGTATCTTCACTACAGGTTCCTGAACGGCATATCTGTAAAGCTATTATTATCGCACAGCATTAAGTTTGAACATGCAATCTTTATTAACTATTATAATATGAAGCATTACACTAAGTCTAAAATGGCTTTATCTGTATTGTAACACTAAGTTAAATATAAATAAAACCAAAGTTTCATCTCAAAAGACTTACAAAAGACACATCTTCCTTCATATTAAAAGAAAGAACACCAGTGCATAGAACTTAAATAAAGAAAAAAGGCGTTATCTCTGAAAGAAATACATAAACACGTAACAGACTCGTAAAAACCAGCTGGGTTGTGCTTATTTTTACATCCAGTTCAGTCCATGGCAGTGAATTCCAATAGCAGTGAACTTTTCAAACACATTAAAGGAAAAAGCAACTCTGTGTTTCTATTCATTTCAGAAATGTACTTCGCTGTATGTGGTGTTTCTACCCGTTACTCCCACTCCAGGGTATGTCTCCCAAAAGCACAGTTGCAGCAAAAACAACTGAATGGTTCCAACTATGTAAGTTTTTAACGGGAGCTTTTGGGAAAGGTACCCCCACATGGTTTGTACTAAGGCTTTTTTTGTTTTGCATCAAAGGTGAAACTTTTGATGTTGGGACTACATTTTTCCCTATCTAAAGCAAACTGTGGCACAGACATAGCAAGAAGTATACAGGCAGATTTCACAGACATAACTGCATGGTTTCTACTTGTCAGATGGATACATGGTTTACGTGCTTGAAGCCGGTTAGATCAACATTATCCAATGATGTGCAACTACAATCAACACTCAATAAAGACACTACTTATGATTGGATCAGATTCATCATACTTGTCATTTTCAGACATTTTTGTCTTATTTTTATTTGTTGATAAAAGTGCCAGCACATTTTTTCATAGGTTTTGGCATCACATATTAATTTATATTTTATTATCACCTCATTTCATAAATGAAAGATTTTTGTTGACAAGTAATTTTCGTAGTAGTTTGTGTCACTAAAACTAGCTGTCGAGATGCACCTCCTCCAATGGTAAATTCATGTCCCCCATAGCAGATGTGCCCCCAATTTAGAAACACCTGTACTATAGAATGGCTTCAAAAAAAAGAAAATCCGCCTTTTGGAGTGTCCCAATTAGACCCAAGATCTTAACCCAATAGAGATGCTGAGAACTGATGTCAAGGGAGCTGTTCACATCAGACATCCTAAAAATATGGCTGAGCAGAAACAGTTCTGTAAGGAAAAATAGTGCACATCAGAGCCACAGCCACTGGAAGTGCTTGACTGAGGTTTCCGCTGCCAAAAGAGGTTCAACCAGTTATGAAATCCAAGGGTTCACTTACTTTTCTCAACTACACTTTGAATGTTTAATGGGTGTAATCAATAAAAACATGAAAGATTATAATTGTTCATTAACTTAATTAAATTGAGTTTGTCTATACTTGTGACTTGACGAAGATCATATATTTTATGACTAAGGCAGAAAACCAGGTAATTTCAAAGAATTCACGTACTGTTGCCATTGTACTGCAGCATATGCTTAACCTCTCTCCATTAAAAGCCATTGTCTGGCTGTAGAACACAAATCCACCAGAGTGTCTGTTAAATCCCACTCTCTCCTCAGATCTTCTCACTTCTGGATGCATCACCAGGGTTTCCACACCTACTACTTCCAACTCCTAAAGTTGTTTTCCTTTTTTGGACAAAAATTCATTTGATCTGTCCTCCCCACAGAATATCTGCCAAATGCATCCTCCTCTCGAGAAGCAGACTGTTCGTGCTGATGCCTGGCTCCGTGCCAACATCTGCCACACTCTCATATGTCATATCTGTGTCCCTTTGCCACTTTTGTGGCATACAGGTCTGGCTATACTTTATTTGATTGTCAGTCAAGTTTGAATGCTCCTGTCATTTTTTTTATGAAATACATTTCTGTTTAACTGCAATGTTCCAGACCTGCTTCATTACTTTTGTCATACAATTGCTTGATTTTGCATCATTTCATACCTACTATGGGCATAACTTTGACAATATATGTGTACTGATGTAAAAAGCATGTATCCATTATAGAAGCAGTGTTTCCTACTGTTTCCTATCAGACATTAAAAATGATTAGCTAGCAATAGTCTTATAACTTCCATAGAAATGTCCTGAAGGTGTATCATTGCTTGTCATTCAATGTTAGGAAATCATGAAATCAGGGATCACGTAAGGCATATGGTACAATACAAACAGACTGATACAACAGAGGTGACTACAGTTAATTACGCCAAACTTACCAGAAAACGAAATCCCTGACGAATGTGTCCAGCTGCTTATTGTGGGTTTATGGTCCCTTTCCATCTCCAAAAGGTCTGCTGTCTCCTATATGCAGTGGAATCTTTACAAGGCAAATTTTTCTTTATGATGCAGTAATGATAAAGAGAAACTGCTCAGTCGATGGTCATCGATTGACCCCATTTGTACAAACCTCTTCAGTGCTGGATGCTGGTATGGTTGGCTAAATTGCTGCGGCAAGCAACAGACTGAGAAGATTAGAAATGACCATGTTCTCCCCCTCTACCTAAGTATCCTGAGTGACTTTGCATATCATGGGTTGTGTTCGAATTCAGGGGCTGCCTACCTTGAAGGATGCAGTCTAAGAAGGCATAGCTTTTGCAGGCTGTGTTCTTCAAAAGGTTACGTTGACAAATGGGATGGTCTGGCCGTCAACAGCAGTTCCCACAACCCTTGAGTCATGAAGCGCTGCTCCTATCGTCTAGTGGGACACACCCACTTTACCTCTGTGCAATGAATCTTGGGATATGTTGGGCTGCAAAGGATCAATCGGGTGGACCTTTCACGAGTTGGCAAAAGAGGGATGCATTTTTAGGCCACATCTGAAGGAGCCTTCCAAATGGGACACCGCTGCGATGTATTTGGTCATCGAATGCAGCCTTAGAAGGGTATAGCCCCTGAATTCAGACACAGCCATGGTGTCATCAGTTCTCTGTTGGGGGTAAGGGTGAAGGAGGAGGGGATGTCTGCAGTCAAGCAGCTTGCATTCTTTAAGGGAGGTGCCACATCTGCATTCAAGGTATCGTCTCTACATTCCTGTTGCCGGCTGATAATTAGGGTGATTTGCACTGCTGTATTGCAGCTCACCACAGATTTAGACATGCAGAACTATTGTACTCATTTCCATCTATGCTTTTCTGTTCTCTTCACTAACTATTTAATTGTGTGCCCTTTAAAAGCTAATTGAAAGAGGTCAGCCCCTTACACAATTTAGGCAATTTTTCCAATATGGATCTGGCACTCAACTAATTGATCTCATGAAGAATGTAACGTACGGTAAAAGTAAGTATCAGCCTTTATCTGTATTGCTGGAGTGGAGGGTGAGAGAAAGTGCCACTGATGACTGAAGATAATGTAGTAGGAAACAAATAAGCGTAGATTTGTTTTTAGATGTACACATTGCAGAGGAATATTTCAGCTTATTTTCTGACAGCCCTATACCCTTTCTTCCGCACTGCAGAGGGGTGAAATCTATTCCTCCCAAAAACTGAACCCTGAACACTTGGCTTTTTTATTTTAAAACATCAGGGTGTCTAGGGGTATCCCTGAGTTCTCACTCTCTGCATTGTCTTGCGCTTACTGTCAGCGAAAGGTTCACCATGGAAACCAGCACTCCTCTGAATGTTTGGTGAGGACTTATGGACACTGTGAGATTTTACAGACGGCTGCTATTATTATGTTTTTAATTTTTTTTCTTTGTGTGCGTACATACAGTGTGAATGTGTGTGCATTGACCATTTTACTAGTCATTCATTTGTATTTTAACTATAAAAGTTCCATAATGACTCCATTCAATATGAAAAAAAACCCACTTGTTTTCAGGCTTCCTAAATTTCCTTTGGGATCAGTGTTGTATGTATGTATG
>JAAGVU020000008.1:2962190-2982652 GCA_011763525.2 Mormyrus iriodes | reverse complement strand
CATTCAATATGAAAAAAAACCCACTTGTTTTCAGGCTTCCTAAATTTCCTTTGGGATCAGTGTTGTATGTATGTATGTATGTATGCATGTATCTATCTATCTATCATGTATAAATATTCGCAGAATTATTATACAATCATCACATCAGAAGCCCTGAAAAAAATTATGCAAACAGAAGTCCCTGAACACCATTGCAGCAAAAAGGAAGGAACTCATCTACTGTGATTCATAATCTATATTTTATTTTCCATAATCATTGCATCTTGCCATGTCCCCATTACAATACATTCAGTTATACACATTTGGCAAGGTGGGACACATGGATGTATTACATTAGTGCACATGTGGTGGAGGGCAATACACACAAACAAGCAAGCAGTAGGGGGCACATAGTTTGGAAGCAAGGAGGGTACCCTACCAACAATACTTCACGTAACGCATGAATGGTTTTCTAGGAACAGGACAGATACTGAGTGACAATCGTCCCCTTTCTGAAGTGGCACTGTGTGTCCCGCTTCACAAGCACATTTCGGTCCACACCCATAATACCACATTCACAATTTTTAAAACACATTATGGAGGAATGGACTCACAGGCACACAAGCATCTGAGGTTAATATAATTTCAGTTCAGATCTGGTCAGGATAGCACTCTTTAGCACTAGTCCAGTTTCCCACACTAAATCTCTTTTTGAAATCTGGAAAAAATAGTGCCCAGTACCTCAGAATGCCGCAAAAAAAAGAGTGCCTAGTCCCTCAGTAGCTGACTACAGATGCAGTATGCCACGTCAAAATACATTCCCTGAAAATACTTTGGAACTTGTGATCATCTAATCATGAGAAAACCTTAAGTTCACTGAGACCCCTCTGTATCTTTAGTAGCTGAGGTTGGACAGTTTAGCTTTGAGATACTGAAGAGAGAGGAAAAAACAGCTCAGCTCAGGACAAAAAAGGCTAAATAAATTATATTGTCAATGAAAAGGCTCATTGGCATCGAACCATGTCACTGACATAGGGTAAATTTGCAGTATTAAAGAAAAAATAAGGTCGCTGTGTAGGTGAGCAGGTGTTATGGTTAATGTCAAGTGAATACGGCTATCAGAGATACACTAGAGGCAAACTAGGGGGTATGAGCTCAAATGTAGGCCAGAGAGCAAGTGTTTTAGCAAGATAAGTGGTGCATATGTGATTCTGAGATAATCCAGTCAGCAGGAGGTTATGTCTAGAGTCAGAGAGACCTAATGAAAGAACAATGAGAGGGGGAGAAACTGGAAGGCTGTAAAACAGATGTGGGTAAGGCTTTCAAGCTCTTCCTAAAAATCATCACAAAGTACAGTACAGTGAGGCGGTGGAGGTGGCCCCTGTGATATAATAGTCAGAAGTTCTCACAAACAGAAAAATCTAAATTTGAATATGTGGATATATTAAACTCATTTTACCCATGCAATATTATTCTTATTGGCATAATACATCTTTCAGGACTGACTCCATAGAGCATTGACAGTACATAAAGTTAATTCGATTAATTTGCAATTGTAAAAGTTCGGAAAGTCAATTCTTGCAACCTTGTGATACCTGTTGATCAGTCGAGGGGTAAATGAAGTAAAGTTTTTTGAGGTAGACAGTGCAAGAATATGCCATTCTCTTACTTCAAACTGATCTATTTTGGGGATATTTAAAGTAAATTGATTATAGACAGTAAGGTTGCTATCTGTGCCACCATGGTACTCCTGTTGGATGAAGCTCTGGGACTGAGCTTCATAACTTGAGAAGGGAGTACACAAGAGAGTGGTGGGGAGACAGCCCTAAAGAGAAATAAGAAGGCTGGCCAGGCAGATGCTGGGCACAGGTCCCCACTAAGCCTGACATAAACCTTACTGCAGTACAGCAGAATGTGTTTAGCCGAAGGTATTAAATATAGACTAAAAAACTGCAGGTATGCTCTGTAAAAATACAAGATTGGATTAGGGATCTTCTTCTGGGTCACAAATGCTAACTAACCCACGAGAACATTCGGTATTTCAATTTCATGCCTTTCTTTCAAAAATGAAATATATGTTTCATTATATGTGCACCCAGCAAAAGGCAATTGGTAGAAATTAAACATTTGTTAGAACAACAAATGTAATAAACTCATGACACGTGATGTGAGGGCCCCTGCTGACCCAGTCTACACAGTCAGTGTGAGGAGGATCACCGCTTAAGGCTGCTCTGCTCTTCACAATCACTGACATTTATATATGTCATAGAAAACAGAACACCTAAAATGCAGCCAGTCAGACTGACTTTACGATTCACTGCTTCTGTTCTCTTGGTTATGGATTTCTTTGCTTTGTAAGACAGAAGGAGAGAAAGTGGGAAGGTCCAGGAGATGGCGCTCTCAGAGCAGATACTTATCTAACCTCACTCATTTATGTTTAACAGTGCAGGTCTAAGGTCAGTGATGTAACATGTGTCAGTAAAGTCTTTAGACGGTTGGCACAGCTTAGGTCAGAAAAGGGACCTTCGTGTTCATCATATTGTGGAAAGACTCAGAGCAGTTATTCGCTGCCCCACGTCGATCTAACAAGAAGCTGGATTTGAGCCCCGATTTGAGGATGTGATTATCAGTCCATCTTGAATTCTGCCCTGGCCCCTTCGTGAATTTCTGATGGTTTAGTTCAGCCAAACAAAAAAAACAAAGGGAATAAGGATGATAATAGGGGCATCTGGCCCAGTCGATCTCTGGACTGGACCTGCACTATAGCGTCCTGATGGCTACAGGGTACAGCAGGGACATGTGCTCTGCCCCTTTGATGGGCAGCTTGCGGCTTGAGTAGAAGTGGATGATCTCGGGGACACTGTCAAAGGGGCAACTGTTCTGGCCCAGGACGAACTTGTTCTCTTTGGTTCGGGACAGCTTCATGTGCATGAACCCCTGGCTGCTCCTGGTGAAACAGAATTAGTATGTTACAGTGAGTGGTGAAATTAAAAATAATGTATATGACAAGTGAATTGATTTACGATGAATTGCAAGGAACTTTGATAATAATTTAGTATTTTTCAGTGGATTGTGATTCATTTGGTAATCTAAAATTTCAATACAATTTTCTCTCTTACTGAAGAAACTTCTTGCTGATGACAAACATATTACAGGTCCCTGTGCAGCATCAGTATAATGGCCAACTAGAACATCTGAATCCTCTGAAACTGTCCCTCAAATATCCAACCAATACAGATAGATATCGTTTAAACAGAATACTGGTTAAGACTAATGCAAATCTTTTTAACAATACATTTTTAGGCCTAATCTAAATCATATGCTGCATAAGCATAGAAAATTACAAGCTTCTCATATAGCCATTGTGATTTTGGCTGGGTGATTCAAGACACTTGCAGTTTTGCTATAAATATAGTTTCATTTATTACTCAAGGCTCACTGACAAACCCAGCAAGACAAGTCTACAAAGAACCAAAACCTGTCTTCAATCAGACAGAAGAAGATGGCAATCTTATAGCGTGTGAAAAATGATCTCAGGGGAGTGATCAATTGTTGGCCAGATGCATTTATAAAAATGGCTGGAGACTCTACCTTTTGGGCTGACTGTCAAGCTGTGTGGCCTTGTCCAGTCATCAGAAACACTGAATACCCAAAACAAATCTTTTTTTATGTATGTGCCCACCGTCATTTCCAAACACCACCAGTAGCTGGAAATCTTATGTGAGAGGATGCAGTGCTTTTTGTTTATCTTTTAATGGCATCTGCTACCCTAAAGCCATATTGGCCATTTGGGGAAAACAGTAAATTTGACTGATAGGTCCAGAAAGGAAAGGGTGAGCCAGGCCTTTAGCTCGTCGGCGGTTTGACAGTAATTAAGGCATGGAACTCTCCAGAGTTTAGGAATGTTGGCAATCAACTGCAAACAGTCTTTGAAATTCAGTTAATGATCATGAAATACAGAAGTGTGGCATCTCCTTTGTACTTCATGAAGAACCAAATCCACATTGTCCCTTATAATTTGATGAAGTGCACGGAAGGCTTCTTCATGTTTAACTTGGAAGCCCCAGATGACTGTAGTGCTCTGCAGCTATCATGACTTAACAGGTCACACTGTCATCCAAAACCGCCAAGGTTATGGGTCGGAATACAGCCATAGCTCCATGTGTGTTTGAGAGCATGTGGGTTATTAAAACTAACAATCAGCTTATCATTTGCATGTGGTGATAGGTGTAAAAATGAATTACATTGTACTATATGGTGAATGAATAAATATAAGTCCATGAGGTATAAAAATGATTGTGTTCTATTTGTGTCAGATTTTATTTTTAAACAGTATAATTAATCAATTTTATAAATTAGTCCTGCGCCTGTTGATTATGCAATTAATGCTCAATATGGGGTACACAACGGGAGAGCCGTAAAGAAATTGTTGAAACATGCTGTGACAACCCAATAATTACATGTGCAGGAGAACATCCAATTTCTAGTAAATCTGTACATAAAACACAGGTTGTTATGCTGGAGTGAACAAATAGTACTCTAAGAGCAAGCTGATGAGAAGACGTATGACTGGTCTCTAGGTATTCAGTGCTCTGAATATAACATGTATAGCGATACTCTTCATTAAGCCTCAGTCACTGCATTACTATCAGGACATAGTTGCGAATGGCCAATGGACAACTCTTCAAAGGGCTGAGAGGTTGGATCCAAGAACATAGCAGAGACGAGGCCAGGAGCTACCTGAAACACACTAAATCCTCGGAGACATTATGCTAAAGTAGCATACAGATGGGTGAAAGATGTCAAGGGCCACAGTCGCAACCTAGATGTATCAAAGATAATGAAACATTGAGTTCTTGGCAAAGAAGACTTCACGTTTTCTTTTGGAAGGTTAAATATAGTTGTAAAGTTATGTCTTCTGCAGGAACTGACAATTCGCAGCTGAAATTCACTAGCCACATCGAATATTACACACACATATGAAATTTCAACAGAGAACATCAAATGAAAACATGCTAAATGAAATGTTGATAGCTGGTTGTGAAAACTGTCTTGCTGTTTACTGTCTAAATATATTCAGGAAGATACCTACCTAAAAAGTTCATCCCTTATCTGTTATTCAAGTGTAGCATTGGCGTAGCTAGAAATTCTGATTCCCCTGAAAAATATGATGCCTTAAAACTTTATGTTGCTGAATAAAAGTGTTAATTAAATAAAACATAATGAATAAGCTAATGACAAAGTCAAAAAGTGGTAATGGTTGTTACTGGTTACTGCTTCTGCGATTATAAGTGAAGGATACTTGATCTATATCTAAGAATGTTGCCAGCAGATCTATCATCACTTGAACTTTCACTTAAAGACCTCAGATATCAATATGAGCATTTCTAAAGTCCATGCTGAGTGCTTCTGACCAAATACAATGTGTCCTGTTTCAACATAAATCCCAGCTCCAAATATCATGTTTCCCTTAACACTATGTTATTAAGAGAAACATAAAGCCACCTAGCAGAAATGGTTCTCTTCTTGTTCTACCTATAAAAAGTGAAAATGTTTATGATGAAGATGAGCCTCAAAGTCACCATGAAGTCTCTTCTTTGGTCCATCCATCCATTTTCTGTAACTGCCTGTTCAGTCCAGAGCCTATCCCGGAGGCTACAGGCACAACCCAAGACGAGGCCTCTACCAATTGCAGGACACTCACACACATACTTATGGGCAACCTAGTAACTCCAATTCATCCAGTGTGGGGGGAAACCAGAGCACCTGCATGAAACCCCCCCCAAAGACACAGGGGGAACATGAAAACTCCATAGACCACCGTGTCACCCTGTGTTTGGTCCATGACCCAGGTAATTTTAGTTTGTCAATTCTTCTGGAACTTCTGCTTCTAAGACCAGAATTATCTCTGATAACATCTAGGATTCCAGAAAAATAAGAGAAAAATATACAACAAAACAGGACATATGAAACCCTTTTCTATTTCAAACTATGAATGTCCAAAATCTGTCATTTTCTTTGAAGTAGAGCTGGCTTGAGATGACAGTTTGGCTGAATAAACCATGTGATCCCCACCAGCTGCAAAAACATCCTCCCTTTTAAAGTTTAAAAATATATCGATCTGTTCATCATTCATCTGACTTTCCATATTACCGTAAAACACCATAATTGTCAGTAGATTCCTAAAAAACAAACTGCTGAAAGGATTCTTATATCCACTTTAATGTAAGATAAATTTATTAAAAAAATATTAAAAAAACAATATATTAAAAAATATATACTACAATATACTACAATATATTAAAAAAAATAAATTATTGCTAATGGGCGGCATGGTGGCACAATGATTAGCACTAGGACCAGGGTTCAAGTTTCCGCCATAGATCCATGTGTGTGGAGTTTGCATGTTCTCCTCACCCAGTGCTGTCATAGGGATCCCTCCAGGTGTTCTGGTCGCCTCCTACAATCCTAAAACATTGGGCTAAAGCTAATGCTGGGAAATAATGCACATATAAAGCACATTTAGAAGCAATGAAAAGTTTGAGTACACCTGCTTGAGAGCATTCAATTATCCATGGAAGTCAGTCTCATATATCAGTCAATATGTGATGATTAGGTCCAACTGCCATATTTTTGAAAGATGTAGAGATGGTGAAAGCATGGATGCTGTGGTTCACACCGCATTAATGAGGCAGCATCATGGTCTGGGGCTGCCCTGCTGGTGAGCGAGTCTTTGCATGGCTATCGTATCATTTGAGGCATGACATTCGATCAGGAAAAAGGCTTATTGGGCAGTGCTTCATTTTCAACAAAGTAACAACCCAAAACACACTTAATTTGTGAAAAGGAAAAAGGAAAGTGAAGGACAACTCTAATAAATTACCTGGCTCACCTAATTTCTAGAACTGAATCCCATAGAAATTGCATGAGACAAACCGGACAGAAAAGTTAAAGCAAAGTAATTGATAAGTATCCCACATTCAGAGGAGTTGGGATCATTTCCTTTTGAAACTTGTTAACCAAATGCCTTGTGATTCTTCAGTTGTTATCAAAGCAAAACTTGGCTTGGCTATTTTAAGCAATACAAGATTCAAAAACAATTTCCAGTTTTACTGAATATTGCCTTGGTACACCGTTGCTTTGCTTACTATATTGAGTAACACTTTACCTGAGGGTGCACAAATAATGTAGTAATATATGCTTACTTAATACATTAATTAACCAGTATTTAAGTGTTAGTTTATGTGCTTATCCCATGTTCACTGATCATTAATCAATAATGACGGTTCATGTGTTTCATGCAGGAAGTATATAAGTTCCTGATTTCTTTTTTGAGTAGTAACTTAGTAAGTTTTTTGTGCCCTCTGAAGTAAAATGTTACTATATATTGTACTGTTTTCTTTTTCCAAGTATTTACAGAAAAAATACAATTTCAAACATCATGAAACAACCTAGTTTCCAGCATGTACACTCTGGCTTTTTATCGGTCCCTACAAATAACATCAGCCCCAGACCCAATTCAGCTGTCAGAGACACATGCAGGTTAGGATCCAGATGTGGGGATCAATTCCAAAAGCCATTATCTGATTTCAGGGTTGAAAACCTGGGTCCGGTTAGATCAGGGGCAAACAGAATATGCTGGACAATCTGAAGTTGAAAAAGAAGTAAAGCAAGGAGTCAAACACCAGAGAAATCCCACGCCAACACCCACACTGAGAGTGTAACTCAAAAATGAGACGCAACTTCACAACAAGGAAAGCATGCAGAGGGTTTCAGTTGTAATATGGTGTAATATGAAATAGGTACATGCAATCAGAGACCACAATAGCTCATTAGTATTCAGGTGAGAGGGCAGCTGGCATGACCCCTATCTGTGTTTACTGATGTATTCTGTGACTAAGAGATAATTTTTCCTAAAGATGTCTTCCAGGCACAGGAGATAAAAAAAACATACTCTTTGATTTATGAATTACAATTCACACTCTTTGATTTATGAATTACAATTCACACTCTTTGATTTATGGATTACTATTAAAAATTTAAATGCATTTCCTTGATTTGAATCATAATTTTTTAATAAAGAAAGTCTGCTTTTTTTTTTTCTCAGTCCCTCGACAGACTGCTGCACAGCTCCAAAACACGTGCAATGGAGATAACGGTTTGTAAAACACTTGTTATCTTTGTATATTATTAAATCAAACTAACACATTTTTAATGACACCAACAGAACAAAAACCTTCAAAACCCTCTAAAGCAGAAAATCTGCAATTTGATCATGGTTCAAACCAAGGATTTTCTGATAATAAATAATAAAACTAAATCAGCTCTGCCAGAAATGTATATTTTCTATGCCTTTATAGAGTGCGTCAAACCACCCTGTTTGTTACTGTAGACACAAGGATGGTTAAAAGGCATAGGCATTATTGCTATTCGTTCATTTGTTAAAAATAATGACCAAATAATCTGAATAATCATAAAGAGAGAGAAGTCACTGTATTTCTACCTAGGCTTAGATGTTTTTCTACATATGCATTTCAATGCAAGAGTGAGTGAGTTCACCTTTGTATTCTTTCAGGTGTTCAGGCCAGTCATCCGCACTATATAAGCATTAATAATAAAGAAGAAACATTAGCAGCACGATCTGACCGAAAACCTATTAAATATGTCCTTTCCTATGAGCACTAGAACACATCTGCACATCTCACACAATAAACACGCATAAGCACAATAAAATTTAACTGCTGTCTTAATGTGGGCTCAGAGAGGTCCACTTCTGTTTATGTCAAAAGACTTTTCACATTTCCACAGCTCCATCTCAATGAGCTTTTTTTGCCTAGATTTTAACATAAATCACTTATTCCATCAAACATATATTTTTCCACCTCGGTCACGTAGCTCTGAGAAAGCCCATCCCTGAAGCAGCAATGGTTTAAAAAGGCTCATGAAAGGCTAAAACTGGTTTAAAGACCAGAAAGGGTGTTGATCTGTGGGACATAAAAGATCTCTCCCCATGAGGAGAGTTGGGCTGAAAGTCTGAGCCGACTGGCAGGCTGATTTTGCATGCATAACACATTTGTGATTTAAAGACACCATTAGTGTTTTAGTATTCCAGACAGAACTTCATGATGGGCCTCTGGAATGAAGGTTTCCTAAAAAAATAATAACAAGCTAAGCATGTTAAAATGCGAAGAACCATACAGATGTGTTGTATAGAGACCCTCCATGGCCTTCGACCTTTTGTCAAGCTAAGCAAAGGTGGCTTATTGGCAGGCAGTATGCAGATGTAGTGCTCGAAGAATGTTCTTAGAAGCAAGTCGCCCATTTTGTGCATAAGTTGTTTTTGTGTTAGTTTCAGCAGTATGCAGGATGTGGAGGTTGATGATGCGCCAAAGGCCAGCAAACTTAGTGCATTACACTGTCTGATCCAATATGCCACATTTGGAAAGCAAAGTGTCTGGTACATTCATTTAAAGAGATAATGAAGAAATTGTTGCAAGCACACTGCAGTTCAGTCCCTTTGGACGTTTAAGTAAACAAAGGGAATAATGGCAGAAAATGAAGACTGGTCTCCAAGACTCAGATGGGATTTTCAGCTAAGGGGAGAAATGAATAGAAACAAAGTAATAAAATCATCTCCCATAATGAACTGTAGTTTTTTTTAAGCTAATGTATTACTTACTGTCTACATTATTGCTAGTCTAATTCTTATTTTGAATAACATTTAAACAATTTCATATGATTTTAGTGGTGTGGTTGTCAGAGGAGTTTTTTTGTGTAGCTCACTGTATGGACACTGTAGATAAGTTTGTAGATGACTGGGCTTGTCCAGTGTCATTTCAGGAAGGAACAATGCCATGCAGGTGTCGACAAGAGTGAGGACAAAGTCTGCTACGTTCCTGTTTAGCTTAAGGGCTTCTGCAAACCATCAAGTGACTCCCTTAAGAAGGCAACCATAAATGAAACCTTGTCTGTTAATCTAAATCACGCCTGAATATACCTCTGACACTTTAAGGGATAGTCCATCAGTGACGAGGAGTGGGAGTGGTTAGTGTCACACCCTCTAGCCAGTTAACAGCAATGCAAACGGGCAATAAACACGATGCTGCTGTACCTACAGGCAGTGCCTCTCTGAAACAGCTATTTTACTTAGTAAGAATATTTCTGATGACAAAACCCTTCTCACATTTTCCTATGATTTCCAGAATCTACAATGCTACAATGTATCTTACAGATACCACAGAAAAATATATGTTGTGAATATCATCTAACAAACCAATGCGAGCTATAAACACTGTAACTGATAGTGCATAACAAAAATGCCAAATGGCACTTGCTTCCATAACAAAAACTAATTTTGTACCATTGAAGTTATCTCATTGGTTGATAAAGAACTTCAGTATACACCTGTACTGAAACAATTTGTTTAGGTTGTCATAGCTGTTTTCATATTTGAAATGGGATCTCAGAGGTACTTTATCCCATTCATTTTTTGACTCTGCATGTAGTCTGTAATATGAGATTCGCTTCAGGTGAGGACCGGACTGTACTTTGAGATCTGTTATAGGCAAAATGTAAGCTCTATTTTAAGAGTTGATGGTGAGTCACGGACCACCTTACGATAAACTGTAATAGCCTTACTTGAGGGAGAGGGAGAAGTCATTCCTGCTGGTCTCACTGTTCCTGACCAGGTAACTGGCCTCCTTGCACAGCCTCAGCAGTGACTCGGCATCTATTCGACTGATGGCTCCATGGTACCAGCTGAGATGTGAAGACACCCAGCACAGACGGGTGGAAGGAAGAGAAGCAGAAAGAGAAAGTTGTGGGACAAAGAAAATGGAGAGTAGCAGTGACAGACACACTTCAAAGATAATAAGAAGGAGGGTCCATAAAGGTTAAAGGCATCTGGGTAGTGAGACATTCATTCTGAGAACAGACTCAGCTACACAGTGCAGAAGGCAGTATTAGTTTGTCAACTAAGCTGTGTCATTCATTGACTGTGAGTGTTGTTTTGTAGCAACGATATAACTGGCTTTGCCTAGGAAAAGCTTGGCTCAGTCATACATTTGTCAGTCAGGCTTTGTTTCTTAAGATACTGTAATGTAAACACCTCACAGGCTGTCACTCAATGCCCACATTGATAGATGTACTCATTTCCCAATGAGTTACCTCTCTTGTGCAGAGTCAGCTACACAACAGGCTACTGACTGATAGAAGTGCTTATCAGGGATGTGAATGTATCACTGTCTGCAGCATAAAGATACTTGGAATAAAGAAATATAATCAAAAGTTACTCAATAGTTGATTGCACTAAGACAAAAATAGGAAAAGAAAAAAACATCCGAGCGTGTTCATGGTATAGTGAGTGGCAATCTCAGCAAAACGTTACGCCAAATTTCCTGTTCCTGCTTGGGAGCTAAATCATTTGAGGCCAGTCATCCTAAAAAAGGAGACAGATCTGTTCAGAAAATGCTTCACTCACAACTGGCTCTCAAGGGGCATGGAGGGATCGATACGCTCGCCCAAGGGGGGGCTGCAGTGGTCCAATGAGCCCAGTTTGGTGTTGACCAGGCAACCACTGGAGTGGCGCTGAGGGGGGCACACCTTGCCTTCCTTGGAGGGTGACATTCGTGACTTCTCCAGGCCCTCAAACTGGACTGTGAAAGAGAGCATAGATGAAAGTTAAAGCTGCTCACTGGAAAATCTTCCTCCTCATTATGCTTGTGTGTTAAAGATTAACTGGGACCATTCTGATACACAGAGAGAACTGTCAGTGGGACCAACCATTGTCCGTCAAATGTATGCACAGGACCAGCTATTACGTAACATAGGTGGGGAAATGACAGTGTTGATGATAATTAACCCCACCGGCTTCCATTCAGTGCAGGAACTCATTAAAGTAACTTTATGAATGATGCCCAAGAGGAGGGCAACGCTGACAGCAGCTGCACATTGTGGGGACCAATCTGATAAGCTGTGGTAGTTCAGCAGGAAGCGTGGGGCCACCAGCACCACACATCGCTCCCCTTTGGTGAATGTACAGAGTATCTGGCAGGAAACAGCACAGTGAGAAAACACTGAGGAGGCAGGGTGAGGGGGGGGGGGGGCGTTGAGAAGTATGTGGCCTGAGTAACCATGACATTGTGAGCTTCCAGTTGAACCCCTTTTGAGAGCCTCACCAGTTTCATTCAGTGCAGTGTGAGGACGAACCCTTTCTAATACCAGTTCAGTGGTCTGACATGGAGGCTGTTCATTGTAAAGTAAACACATTTAAACAGGCGAGAAGGGAAAGAAGCTAAAAATCATTGGCTCGTCTCTCTTGCATATTTTCAATGAAGTATCTTCCTCTGTTTAAATAAAGATACCAAAGAACAACTGGGTCATGGACTTTAATGAAATAAAGAACTACAGAGCATAACTTCATTATACAACATAATGCTCTTCTTAGTTGTGCACCCACCATTCCCAGGCAGATGTACCAAAACATACATCTGAATCCCGATAAAATGGATGAGGACAATAACAAACAAATTACATTAAAAAACCACACATGCACACGCACGCTCACACACACACACAAACACGCACAATAATTAAATAATATCTATTCCACTCACTCAGGACACGTCTTTGCAGTTAGCACAGAAGGTATTGCAAATACTTTCTACAGTGCCATTGTCACTTACAGGCAATAACCATCGCAAAAAAACATCTCCCGTTATTCCTGAAATTGACCACTAGGGGTTCTCCTCAACTTCCCACAGACATTTTGTACAGCACAAAGCACAATCATCTTCAGGTTTTCTGTTTTTTTTGGATGAATGAATGTAAAAGTGAAGAGATCAGTTTTGCTTGAGAAATAGCTGCTTTGCTCGTCACTCACAATACAGCTGTCATTCCTACAGATTTCCCATAAATTTCTTATTGAGAACAGCCTTCCCGACGGCAATGACAGTGCACTTGTTAGCATTCCTGATAATGCTAACGGTGCTCCTGACAAAGCTGTTGCCAACCTCCCTGAATACTTCAGTAACAACACCAACGACATTCCCGACAATGTTCCTGACGGCAATTACAACATTCCTGACTGTGTGGACAAGACCGCAATTGACCTAACAATATCAATATTCCAGATAGCACTGCTGTTTCAGTCAGGCCACCTAGACATACTGAGAGAGTTCCTGATGAAACCGATCATATTAAATGTTTTTTATGATGCTGATGACAACGTTCTTGACAACTTCACTGACATTGCGGGTGATGGACAGGTGAAGCTCTATGGCAACAGTTAAACAGTGATTGCTCTCCAATAAAAACAAGCTGGCAAACGCAAACTGACATCAAGATATGCTTCCATAAAGAAATGCTAGGCATTACAAACCCTGATTATATATTTGCTCCACCTCTGCTCCATGGCATTCACAGGGAGTCAGTCTCCTCTGAATGTGGCCTTTCAAAGGAAGCACACATCACTCATCAAAAATAAAGAGGTTATTCTGGAGGGGAGGGGGGGGCATTTATGAGGCAACCAGGAGAACATTATCATCAGTGGTAAGCCTCTCACCTGAAATAAAGGTCCTGGCAGCTATTTTAAATTCCAATCTAAATGCCAGGACGTGTCCAGAGCATCACTCCCACCATTCTCCAGGAGACAGACATGTGTCAATTGCTAAGGTACAAACGACCAGCACAGGCTGATTGTCAAAAGAAGGAAAGAGACCAACAAAACTGCAAACGCTGTACGGTGCGCATGGAGCCGACTCCCTCATCTGTGTGTATTTGCCTGAATGGGGTCCCTGTATTAGATTCGCCCATTAGATAAAAGGTGATTGATGGTCACAAGTCCCACTGCTCCCATCCCCCACTCCTCTTGAGAGGTTGGGAACTGTGCCAGAAGTGGATGGAGAGCTCCGCATAAGATACTAAATAAACAGAGAGGCAACAGAGGTCAGGGAGGACATCTCAGAGAAGCACAGCATGGAATCCCAAGGGCTCCAGGCAGAATCTACATTAAAAGCAAGAAATGCTGACCGCATAGGCCACACATCCATTTCACTCTTACTACCTATGCCATCTAATTCATTTTCATTTAGAAATGGCAGATCTACCCACCAAGTCTACTTCTACTGTCGTCCTGTCCATTGCATCGACCAGTTTGATGTTTTAAATGATCAGCGAGACTAAAGTTCCAAATTGATTTTCCATCAAGTAAATAACATGATATGCTACATTACCCCAGGCAATAGCAGCACATCGCTCTAGATCTGACTCCTGACTCACAACCTTCAGTGTGTTCACAATTTTAACTCCAGTTTTAGGACTGGACACCAGACTTGTTATGCTGACTGATGCAGGCAAACTATTTCTGCAATCATTTCAGTGGCAGGACATCTTTCGCATGCTGCAATCATGAATGTGCCCTGGAAAGGATCTACAGAGACAAAGGCAGCCACCAGCTTCATCACCTACAATCTATTGTTCCAGATGAAATCTGGATTTCCATTAATTGTGATGCTTTGCATTCTGGGAAGGTGGGGGGAGAGAACAAAAAAAAGATCATACCCCCAAAGCATAGACAATTAATTCAAGTCAGAAAACAAAAGGCCAAGCTCATCACTGAGCCCACACAAAAGATTTATTCTTTTTATATGCAGATGTAATTCTTTTCATGGCAAGAAATATTCATATATGATAATTATGTGAAACTGTGGATCCAGGTAACATACATAAAAATACCGGATAACTCCCATGACTTTAATTGCAATTTAAGAGACAGATCGATAAGAACCTGTTACTAACCTTTTCTCAGGGTAGTATTACACACTTCTGTTCACATTTCCCAAACCAAAACATCAAAACAGCCTTTGACAATAAAAAGCAGGTTTAAAGCACATACTGTGAAGTTTTGGGGCCTACCACTGTGACACCACCCACCCCAGGCCTGGGTGGAGATCAAACTGTGGGAGGGACCTCTCAGCCAAATCCTCTGCATTACATACACAACATGTGGGATGAAGCTATGCAAAGCGCATTTAGGCAAATCAAAGAGGAGCAGGCACCATGGGAACCATCTCTTTGGACTACTGGTGTGTGATGGCTGGAGTTCAAGGTGGTGTCACCTTTTTGCATGCTCCTCCTAACTCTGTCGGCCTGCATTAGGATGGAGATAAAGACAAGGGCGGGCAGAATGAGGCAGCAGAACACTAAATCACTCAGCTCTGAAATGATGTGTGCTAGACGTACCATTTCTCCATGGGAAATTAGCTGGAGGTAGAAAGCAGCACACACCAGAAAATAAAAACATAAATGTTTCCTTATGGCAAATGCTTTCCATGCTTCAGACACTTTAATATTAGAATATGCACAATAGGAGCTACTGAGACGTAAATGGCAAAAGGCTGAGAATATCATGAGATCTGTTGCATACGGGAGCAGCCTGTGAGGGTTCATTAATGACACGTGCAGCCTGTGGGAATACAGGTCTACGCTTGCAATTATACAAACTGAAGGCAGTTTGGACCAATTAAAATAAATCGAGCCTGTAGCAAAATCCTAAACCAAACCATCCTGAAGTCATTTTCTGTATCAAGCAAACCAGATGTAGAGCTCTGCATCTTAGGGCAGACAAAACCATTAACATGCTGTAACTTGTAACTATGCAGATATAGTTACATTCACATTTTTAGTACATTACTAAAGCAACAATTGCCTGAAATAATGCTCTGAGTAATTACTTTGCTTAACAGACACCAACAGCAGAAATGGATTGGAGATGAAAGGAATGAGTTACATGGAACAGTGGCAGAAATCTGAAGATCTGTAAGGTGGGTCGGGGGTTTGAGGGGGCTGGAGACTTCAAGCCAAGCCAATGAGGGGATGAAAGGCATGCTGCTTTATGGATACACCCACCAGGATGGTGCTGGTCACAGGTGGCCTGTCCAGGTGAGTTTGGGGCTGGGGCAGGTGTGGGTGGGGCCTCCACCTCCTCCACCAGTAGAGGGGCACCGCTGAGCTGCCCAACCGGGGGCGGCCAGGGCAGGTCCTTGATCACATTAATCTCTACTGCAGGTAGCAGCAGACAGCAGCATGGGAATGACAGAAAGAGCAGATTGGAAAACAGAAGAAAGCAGAGTGAGAATAAGGGCAGGTATAGAAGAAGGCAGTTTAGTCCACAACAGCTGGAAAGAGCACAGCTTGAAAATGTTTTTCCATTCAGCTTTGTTTTCTGTGTGAAAAAGCCTCTTGCTGTTTGACTTTTACTTAAGAAGTCATGCCAAGTAGGTATTAAACTTCATATTACACATGTAGATTTATGTCTGATATTAAAGATTAGAATATTTCAGCACAGCTCTCATGATTGCTTCATAGAGTTGCGCAGAATTGGCCATGCAAGAAACAGTCCTTATTACAGCACAGCAGCATGAGATGTAGCTATAATGAAATGGCCGCTAACCATCCCTTGTACCTTTGGGCTTTCTTTAATGCTTGCTTATGTCTGCACCATCCCACTGGCTGAGTAAATCACACGGTGGTGAGACATCGCATTTTCCCTGAAAATTGTCCATTACTTAAGCACAGCAGGGAACACAATAGATAAAGATCCCTGAGAGGAGCACTTTTCTTCATTGGCTGTTGGGCCTGGGTTCACTGCAGCAGTTAATAAAGAAATACTGTACACCAAGATGGGAGTCCGTTGAGGGAGCTCTGCAGATGCTAAGATGTCAACCATCAAGTAGGACCAAGGCGGCGACTCAGGATTAATGAATTGAAGAATAAAGTCACAAAGAGCGCTGTCTTCCCCTTCTACTCCCTCACTACCCACCTATCCTTCACTTTAATTTAGCAGTGAAAGGGTTTCATATGTGAAAAACCAATAACATTTCAGACTGGCTGGAGCTGAATAAAAACCAGCATCCTCACTCAGATAACCCTGAAGCACACACTCATCTGTCTGAGATAATGTCTAACGATTGGTGGCGTGACTTGCTCAGGGTCACATGTTTCAGTCACCATCTGACTATTAACAGCAGAAAAGAGCCACCTGAGCGCAGCTTAGATGCAGCAGCAACAACACCAATATGCACATGAGAACCATGGCAATTCTGTCCCAGGAGGAATTTGAGGCTCTGCAGAATACATTAATGAACGAGGACGTCGACTCGCTTCATGGGGAAGAGAGGCATGATTATGTGGGACAAGCCATTAAACAGAGAGTCATGCCATCTTCCAGGGTTCTGGGAAGTCAAGTTAGAAAGGTCAGGCAGAGTGACATACAGGGAGAAGAACTAATGCCACTGGCTTTTAACTCCAAGCAGCCTAATTAAAAGCCTTGTTCATAGCCCCTGTAGCGCATTAGCATAATTGTTTTGGAGGACAGAGAATTGTGGACGTTGTTGTGTAGCGCATTAAGTTCGGCAACACACCGAACTTCTGAACTGTAGTGAAGGTGAATGATCACCTGTCCTTGCAGCTCTGAGCCCCATGGCTCCCTGACCGGTTTGAACTGCCTGTCAGTGGAAAGCTTGCCTGTGGAAGGTCATCTGTCGGTGTGGTTCTTGCTCGGATGATTGCTTTTGAAAGGCCCAGCACTTGACAATAACTTACGAGAGAGAACAAGTAATAAGCCAACTGGCTGGGGAGGCTTTTCCCTTAAGGTCTGCAGAAAACAGGGAGGCATACAGAAATAACTCTGGGTAAGATTCATGTGATTTCCAAACCATCCTGGCATCTTTGAAGTGCATAGGAAATAATTAGATAGGCATAGTAAAGCTGCTGTCAGGGGTGGTAAACCTCTTTTATGGAACCATGTTGCAGAGACTATGATAATGTTGATGCTACTATGGTGATGGGATTCTTCTTCACACCTGTCTACAAACCCAAATGTAAGGGCAAAATCGCAGAGGGTGGGCTTTCTGCATCCCGCGCACTTTTATTCACACACTGCCCCACGTTTCCTGCCCTCTCCACATGGGCCTGACCTCGAACAGCGGTAGATACAGAGCAGGCCATTGTGATTTCCCCTGGGTAAATCTAAACCTAAAAAACCTTGGGAAAGCTCCAATGCTATAACTGTGATGACAGACAATGAAAGCTTTATTCATCTGAGTTTACAGAGCTAGTGCTGCGGTGGGGTGAAGTTCCCCTCAGGACATTGTAGCAGTTGTAAATTACGTTTCTACAACCCTGTTTCCAAAAAAAGTTGGGACGCTGTGTAAAATGTAAATAAAAACAGAAAGCAATGATTTATAAATTATATAAACCCATATTTAATTAAAAAATAGAACGACAACATCTCAAATGTTGAAACTAAGAAATGTTATTATTTTATGACAAATATATGCTCAATTTGAATTTGATACCAGCGACACATTGGGAAGTTGGGACAGGGGCCTGTTTACCACTGTGTTGCGTCACCTCTTCTTTTAACAACACTCGGTAAACGTTTGGGAACCTAGGAGACCAGTTACTGGACCAGCTTTGAAGCATGGAAGGCTTTTCACTGAAAATGAAATGTTGCCCCATTCTTGCCTGATATTGGATTTCATCTGCTCAACAGTTTGGGGTCTCCTTTGTCGTATTTTTCCTTTCATGATGCACAAAATGTTTTCACTGGGTGACAGGTATGCACTGCAGGCAAGCCAGTCTAGCACCCAGACTCTTCAACTACTGAGCCATGCTGTTGTAATATGCGTAGAATACGGTTTGGCATTGTCTTGCTGAGATATACAAGGCCTTCTCTGAAAAAGACATTGTCTGGATGGCAGCATATGTTGCTCCAAAACCTGCATATATCATTCAGCATTGATGTGCCTTCCCAGATGTGCAAGGTACCCAAGCCATGGCCACTAATGCACCCCCATACCAACCAGATGCTGGCTTTTGAACTGTCCACTGATAACAAGCTGGATCGACCCTTTCCTCTTTAGCCCAGAGGACGTGGCATCCATGATTTCCAAAAAGAATTTGAAGTTTTGATTTGTCAGACCACGGGATAGTTTCCCATTTTGCCTCAGTCCATCTTAAATGAGCTTGGGCCCAGAGAATTCGGCGGCATTTCTAGAGCATGTTTTAGGAATGGTTTCTTCTTTGTATGGCAGAGTTTCATCCAGCATTTATGGATGCAGCGACGAACTGTGTTCACAGACAATGGTTTTTGGAAGTGTTCCTGAGCCCATGCTATGATTTTTCACTATAGAATCATGTCTGTTTTTAATGCAGTGCTGCCTAAGGACCCGAAGATCACGGCTATCCAATATTGGTTTTCAGTCTTGTCCCTTGCATACAGAGATTTCTCCGGATCCTCGAACTCTTCTAATAATATTATTTACTGTAGATGATGAAATTCCCAAATTCTTTGCAATATTACCATGAAGCACATTATTCTTAAACTGTTGCACTATTTGCCCACACAGGCTTCAACAGAATGGTGAACCTCTCCCCATCTTCACTGCACAAAGACTCTTTTTATATTCAATCATCTTATTGATCTGTTTTGATAATTAGTTGTGATATATTCAGCCTGCTGTTTTGCTTTTGCCATTGCACATACATAAGTTTTCCAGTCTTTTGTTGCCCGTCCCAACTTCTTTGAAACCTGTTCCAGACATTAAATTCAAATTGAGCATAGATAAAATAAAACTTCTCAGTTTCAACATTTGATATTTTGTTTTTGTTCTAGTTTCAAATAAATATGGCTTTATATGGCTTGCAAATCATTGCATTTTCTTTTCATTTTACACAGTGTCCCAACTTTTTTGGAAATGTGGTTGCATATGCTACATGTTTTTTTGTTTACTAATGAATCTGCAGTTTTGTTAAACGTCAAAATGTTTTTTTTTCGGCTATACCTATTGTTCATAATAAATTGCTGATTTTTTAATTCATTTCCTACATAAGCTACTTTACATATTTTTTTATATTAAAGATTCTTATTCTTTAGGAATTTTGATTTGTTGGGCTGTATTTCTGTACAACACTTTCATATTTTTCATATTTGTATCCTCTAGCAGCAAATTTGTTAGAGGCACCACAGAAAAAAACCGCACCCAGATTTCAATCTGTCATTTTTCTGCTGCTATTCCTGGTGAGGGTCGTGGTGGCAATATGCAGAGCAGATCAAAGTAGATCCATGCCCACTGACTCATTCTGGGAGATCCCTAGCCAGCAGGGGGACATAAAACCCTCCAGCATGTTTTGGGTCTTCCCCAGGGCCTCTGTCCTTTAGGACATTTCCCTTGAGAGCCATCCAGGTGGCATCCTGAGTGAGTCCAGAAAGCCTATGGAAAAACACCATTTTGACACCCAGCTTACAGGGAATATTCCCAGAACTTTAGCCAACGTAAGTCTTTTCAAAGTTGTCAGAGAACGTTTTTACTGTAATGTTAATGGAACATTATTTTCATGTTTTAGGACAGGGGTGTCAAACTCCAGTCCTGGAGGGCCAGAGCCCTGCGTAGTTTAATTCTTTCCCTGTTCCACCAAAAATG
>JAAGVU020000008.1:2923769-2961620 GCA_011763525.2 Mormyrus iriodes | reverse complement strand
TTGAATCAGGTGTGTTAAATAAGGGGAAAACCAAAAATGTGCAGGGCTCTGGCCCTCCAGGACTGGAGTTTGACACCTCTGTTTTAGGAGCAGTTGTAGTAGTGGGATAACTTTCCGAAACACTCCAAAAGTTTCTAGAACTTAATTATAATGTTCAGTAAACGTTTCTAGAACAAAAAATTCTTAGCGGAGTCTACTAATAAATACTTTTTGGTTCATAAACATGAAAATAATGTCTTCAAGTACAAAAATGTAAACTAAATGTGTGGTAACCATGGTATTTAAAAACGTATACTGCGTGGCTCGTCGTGCATTAACCCTTGCTAGACATCCCAGTTCTCCTGGAAGTTCAGAGAGTCTCCCACATGTTCATAGCGGCTCCCTGACAAACACTCTTCTTCTCCAAAGATTCTAGATAAGCTCTAGGGTCTTTGGTCTCTCTCACGCACCCTCTCGCTCTAAAAAACAAATGCCTGGGATATTGTATATAATTCATGGGTGACTCCGGGAACTTACAGGAGAGGTGGGATGTCTGCCTTGCTTTGACTGCCACTGATCGCAGCAGTACCTGCAAAACTAGTCACCGAGCCAATCCGCCTGTCACTCTCTCATTCCCTCTTACCACACCCAGATCTTCTAACCCAAAACGCAAAGGTGTTTGGGGTAGATGCCAGCTGTTATAATTATTTGTCACATACTCTCCGCAGGTCCTCATTCCTTTGAAACTGGAGAAGTTAACTGATATTGCTGATGTGTTTTCACAAGTGAAGTGTGTTATGGAGCGGATTACTGCCACACCATGTCAGGCATTTTCCTGCTTTTGAACTAAGGTCTGTACAGTGAAAGACTTCTTGAAGAGAGAGAAATAAAAAACCTTAGAAGCTAAAATAAAGAAAGGGTTTCCTGTGATACGGGACAAACTACTGGAAACCCTGTAGGGGTATTGGTGAGTGGTCATGTGACACTCAGTTCTTTTGACAGGCCTTCACAGAGAGCCCACACTGCCAGTCTAGCCAACGCAGGCCTGTGAGGTTGAGGTTAATGTCAAGCCTGCCGAGCGACTGTCTGCTAAGCATTTCTCTCTCACATGCTGACACTTCAGCCAAGATAAATGATGCCTGGTTGGCTGTGAAAATCAAAGAGGAGAGTTTCTAATTTGCTTTTTGTTGAGTCTGAGCACATAAAGCACACATACGTCTTTTTTTTCTGAGATTTATTGCTTAATTTTAAAAAATTTAATTACAAGGTAATTATTATTTTTATAACACTGCCACATGAATCACACAGACCATTGCTTCCACTGGCTGACATTTGATTCAATACTGCTTAAACTGGCTTGTGAATTGCATGAACATCCAGAAGAACTAGGAGGATTGTAACATTTTTTGTAAGACCTGCAGAACACTAAATAGTAAAACACCTTTCCCAGCAACTTTGGGTGTTGAGATATGGGAAGCAGTAAAACAATTTATTATATAGTAAACCCAATTAGCTATCCCCCAGCAGCAATCTACATTTTAACTGTAGACCATCGCATGCATGTTTATTTTGACCTACAGCCACAGAATCCATTTTTCGAACAGAGTCTCCCTCAATTCATCCAGAGCATGGAAAGCTGTGGTCTGCTCAGTGGTAGAAGCAGCCTAGGGAGCTGCAGGAGGAGACATAATCAGGCATTTAAAGCAAGGCGACACTGTGGGAGACATCACGAGGACATGTGGAGGACAAGGTAGACACAGTATAGAGACTACAAACAAACTCCAGAGTCAGCATAAAGACTGTGCGAGGACAACGTAAGGACAGTGCAGGGACAGACTGAGGATGCAAGAACTAAATGGCCACAAACTGCTGCTCTCTCCCCACATTCTCTGACAACAGCCAGGAATTTAACCTGGTTCAATTATTCAGCTGAAATCACAAGAGTAGCGATCTGGCTTTGAGGTCATTAAGCCCTTGAAGATTCATTAAAAAAACATAAAGCTGTGTTGCTCTCTGGGACCAGGAGCTAAGTATAAAACAGCAGTGATGCTGCTTCTTATCTGTTCAGCATTACGCACCAGACAATATTATCCACAGACCAAGCTAATGGAGTAGACAGCATCCGGGGAAGGGGGGGCTGCAGGAGGTTGGTGGGGCAAAGATTAAGTAACGCAGTCTCTACAACAATGCTCACGTTATGCTTGCCTACCCATCTGCACTATGTGTGTGTGTGTGTGTGTGTGTGTGTGCCTCTCGCATAACACGGGCACGCGCCCCCCCTTTTCACAGGGGTCACATTCCAATGCAGCGTCCTCCAGCCCATCATCAATCACAGGGACGACATGTGGGCTGGGGGGGGTGGGTTTGTAATTAACAGGACTGCATGTAAACACCCCCGCTGCGACCTGACAAGAGGGGAGATTTGCATTTAGCTGCATATGTCAGGAGATGATCCTGTGGTGAGTAATGACCGCGGGGGGACTGCAGCCCCAGTGCTGTTAGGATGAGGGTCGCCACGGTCTGCAGGTACCCATACTAGGGTGATAAAATCTGCAGAGGGCATTCTCACATAAGTAAAACTTTCTTTGTCACTGTATCTGTGTCATCTGTACATGTCTTAATCCTCCCACGAAACACTTTAAAAAAGAAATAAAGTAATGGCTTTTTACATTTGCTACTACCTGTATCGACTGTAAACTTTCTGAGTTTAACACAGTATTTTTCGTACCAAATGCTTACCAACAAATGAAGGGCCTGTCTATATTTTGTTTGATTTTGTCTAAGCTGAACTGACGCAACTGCGTTTTCGTATAGTACTTTGCATATAGAGTGTTTCTGTCGCTGCTTTAGCATACAAATAACATCTCAAAGACATTCTCACAGAATCAAGGAATACACTGAGTATGAGTACACAAGTACTTAAGTGGACACACAATAGACCATGCTTTGCATACTGCACCCATCATTGGCTAGATAATTGAAAATGTAAACAGTGTGACTTTTCTTGTTGGGAGTCAGTTGATTGGACGCACACATTACCTGTTGCTCTAGCTGGTTTCAGTGAGAGTCTCTGGACTGCACTGAGGAAAGTGGCCACTCTGTGTTTGACCACGACCTGCTCAAACCCCCAACTGTTTGACCTAATAGGCAGAGGCAACCTGAATACAAGACACTGCCTTCTTCAAAGGGTCTTAACAGCAATGGTCACAGTATCAGTAGTACTACAGACTCCATCGATCACAATCATCAGACACCACCAGCTATATTACCAAACCAACTGATAACTGGCATCAAATGCCATAAATTATACTACAAACCCAGTGCTCAAACTCATTAGATACCATTCGCTATACTACAAACTCCAGTGATCATGGTTATTATATACCACCTGTACTACAACACTCCAGTGACTATAGTCATCAGCCAACACAACAGAAGACAGGGACCATGGTTAGCACAATCACTAGTTGTACTGCAAACATCAGGAACCTGAAGACCCTGGAAAAAGCACATATAGTAAAAAATATTGTCTTACCAGCAAATGCTGTGGAGAAGAGAGTATATTTCTGTCTTGTGAAATACACCACTGTATTGTGTTCATTAAAATCACGAAATATAACACAAAAGGCTGTGGATAGAACACAAAATCCAACCACTTGAAAGACCCATTTACACCTCTGCTTCACATATTCAAACAACCGGTGTTTCATGCTGCCTGTGAAAAGGACATAACCTGCACCATATTGTGCCAAAGGTGAAAGACTTCACAAGTCCTTAAAATAAATGCACAGTAAATTAGTCATGAAAACAATTAGGAGACAAAAATGTGTTGCAGATTTTTTTTTTTTATTATTATTATTAAGTTAGGTTATACACTATGAGCATTAACCAAGCCCGTGTACAGCTCTGGAAAAAATTAAGAGACCACAGCAAAACGTTTCATTCATTTCTCAGTTTATGGGTATGCTTCTGTGTAAAATACAGACTTTTTGCAAACTCTAGCCTGGAACTTCTCTGCTTTTCACTGATGAAGGAATTCTGTCTTGCTATATGGGAATTCAGTACTGCTTTTAGGAATCATTTATGATCTGTCCTAGCAGCGCACTGCATACCACTTAATACTGCCCCTCCTTTCTGAAGGACACTTGACCTTGACTTGTCATCCTCCAATTCATGAGGCACTGTTGGATAAGTTGACAGTCATCGCTGGCATTAGAAAGTCACTTCTGCCCTTTACCTGGCTAGTTTATGGTTGTTCCCAGTGTCTCCTGTTTCACCTTGTTCTTGTGTGCTGCTGTCTTAGAAATTTTGAACCAGGAAGCAACCTGCTGCTCAGCGTAGCCTTCTGCCAGCAGAACCAGGATTAAACCAGGATTTAAAAATGTAGATTAAAAAAAAATAGAGAGTGGTCTCTTAATATTTTGCAGAGCTGTATATACATTCATTCTTTATCCATACTGGAGGGGAGAAGATATCAAACAAGTCAGTAACTGAGCCTATTTAGTTTGTAGTGACTGCCCACACAATAACGTGTACCACACACCAGTTAAGAGAAATTCATTTTTTAATGAAAAAGTTAATGTTACATACTCTCACCCATACACACATACCCAACACACCCCAGTACCAGCGTGACTGGTCAGCCAACAAGGATACCCCCGAACATCCAAAAGTGATGAAAAAAGGGAGCAGGTACACATACAGACACAGATCACCAATGGTTGACTGACAATGTTATATCCAAGACATCCGGGAGTGGTGTAATGAGGAAGTGCGTGCACACACACACACACACCCACAAACGCACGCACGCACATACACACACACGCACACACGCACACACACACAGTCCATGTATTCATATCTTTATGAGGTTTCTCCATTCATTTCTATGGGCATAACCCTAAACTCAACTATGACAACCTTGCCCCTATCCAGCCCTAACCTTAACCACAAGTAACCAAACAAACAACATACAAGACTTTTGGCTAGTTCTTTGATTACAGTAATAGATTTTTATTGTGGGGACACACGCATGCACACACATACATACATACATACATACACATAACAGGCCCGGATACAGTGAGACGGTATTGCTTAGTCACTGGATGCACATGATGGCATTTGTCCAATGGAAAAGTGTGCATTTACTAAGTTCTGCACGCCGTGAAATAAACACACAGGTAAATAAGTTTTGCGAAAACAAGTAATCAGGAAATTAGCTGGAAACAGAGACACAAGCAATGACACAGCACTTACACAGGTGTATCATTACAGCCTTGAGACTTCTCAATACTTAAAATAAAAAACCAGTGTGGTTATCATTCATGTTGTGAAGCCACTTCCCTGCAGAGAGGCTTTGTAATGCCTCTGTTTCTGTACCTGCGAAGGCCTTGGAGATGCGGTCTTTCTTCCATTCCCAGGGTTGGTCGTACTCTTCTGGGGGCCTCTCGTCATCCTGAGGCAGCCGGCTCTCCCTGGGGCACCGGGGAGGCTCCGGGTCAGAGTCCCCGCCATTCTCTGCTGGCTCGTAGGGTGTGTCGTACAGGGGCAGCTGTCGCACTGGCCCTTCCTTAGGGCCTCGCCCACCACGGATCTCTGCAGGGAAGTAGGAGAAGATCAACACTGATAGCAGATCCCTGCACCTGCTGGCTTTATGGCACATATTTCTGTCTCAGTTAAAAATGTACTCACACCCTAACTGAAAACTTTTAAATGGCCACATCTTCCATAATGTGTAAGACCAACAGTAGAAAAGAATCAGAAACTCCTCTTCGCTGCACTTTGCAAACAGTTCAGGCCATAAAACCCTCAGAACTGTGCGGCAGAATGAACGCCAGCCTCCTGTTATCTAGCTCTATGTGTGTGAGAGACGCCCATCAACTTCACCATCCATGACGGCACGAGACAAGAAGTATAATTAGTGTTTTAATAAAACAGGACTCCCTCTGCTGTCTGTACGCTGCCGAGGCACTCTAAAGGCGGCTGCCTTTTGTTTCAGTTGTGTAGGATGCAGAGGTGGGAGGGAGGCTCACCCCTTCAACGCAACACAGGGCAGCTCAACCCTCTTTCAAGGTCTATGAAATTGTTATCCAGCCAGGCTAGTCACGGTAAGGTGTGGGGTGGAAACTGAAATATTACACTGCCACGCTTCATAATTGTCTCCCAGCCCAGGGGAGCCCTTGTGGAGAAAAATGAGAAAAGTGTCATGCGTAATGGAGCTGGCTGGGGGTGGGGGGGGGTGGGGGAGAAATCTTTAAACAATGTTGCAGGAGGCAAAGACTGCCGCTCTTTGATCTCTGTGTTCAAAGTGTCTGATTTTAAGGGTTCTTGGTAAGATCCGTGTCAGTGCCCCGGAAAAAGAGAAACGCATATTAAGAAAATTGGGGTGGGTGGGGGCTAAGGAGGATTGATGAAGGAAAAATCAATGTTAAGGTGGGAGAAGAACGGCGGGGTTCGCAGCCGGGTGTTAAGTTACAAGGGGAGAACTTTTGGAAGTGGGGGTGAGGGTGTGTGAATCTCGTTTGTGGGTGGTGGGGGAGGTGCTTTAATTAGGGGACGTGCGACTGTGAATAAACTGCTGGAGGATATTAGGAGGCCCAGTGAGGGACGAGGGGTGGGCAAAGGCACGTGGAGATCCTGCCACACTCAAATGTCACACACTCTGCACGGATCAAAGCCCCAGCTGTCTGAGCATGAGACTGATGCAGCTGACATCTGCCATGGTGAGCATAACATTCTCACATGTGGCTCATGCACCCCACCCCACCTCTCTGGCAAAGGGTCAAAAGCTGCGTACCCCTGGTCTTTCCACAAACCCAGGCGCTATGCTCCAGACTCCTAAGGAGTCACCTGCTGACCCTGGCTGAGCCTATTCTGTCTGCAGCTGCACATTCCACAGCCAGGTCCATGCACCATTTAGCCAAATAGCTTGCTGCCCTGCACTGCATCTAATTAAAAGTTGGATACATACATACAGAGGACAAGGTTCCCCCTTTCAGGACCTCTGGGTGTGTCTCGTACATTTACCCAAAGTCATTAGCACTGACCCTCTTTGGGACTCCAACCTTCAAGTCTTAACAAACTTGTTTAATTAACTTGACCATTAAATCACCCACTAGTGACAACAGAGTCAACCCCATCATAGCAATGGCCTTTTCTGATCCAGCTACTGATGAAGCTCCTACCCTAAAATGGTTCCATAGGCATCTCATAGACCAAAATGGATGTGTTTTATTGATTAAGTGCTTTATCCCCACTTCGTGGAAGAATATGCAGTCTAAGCTCTTAAAAGCCCCTGCACGCTAGTGATCGAAAGAGTCCTTCTCCTACTAAGGAAAGGATTACTTTATTAACCCTATAACCCCTTAAACAATATCACAAAAAACAAAAAAAACATGAGCTTTAGTCCAAGGCCTCTGCGTTCTCACTCGTCCATTTAGGAAGCAAGACCAGTGTCACGCTACCATCTAATTACGTGTACTGCAGTCTTTACCTCCAGCTGTGGTCACGCTGCCTGCGCATGCCTGAGCTCTGTCGCACACGGCGAGGCTATTTTTGCACACGTGTGGTTCTGTGTTGTATGTGTTTAAAGTAGGCCAAAGGAGGAGCTTTTGCTAAGATGCTGGCCGTAGGCAGAAGCGCTGTAGCACAGCCAGCATTCAGGCAGAAACTCTCCATTATAACTTACTTACTTACACGTAGAACGAGAATGGCAATCACAAGTTCGGTCAAATCATGATGACGGAGAGAGATGTGACGTGGTCAACAGTAAAATTTGTATTTCTCAATTTCTGATAGACACTCCACTTCAGCCAGAAAGGGGACAGTCAGTCGGGGCGGGGAGGGGGGGGTGGTCACTCATAAAGAGCGCACACACTGTTGTGGCTGGGCCTCCAGTAGTAATGTAATGTTGCACCACTGCCCATTCCCAGTGGGGAGGGGGTCAGCCACTGTGTAGCACGGTGCCATCAAACTGACCTCATTCATATATATAAGCTGGCAAAATACTGCAGCAGGTACGACAAATAATTTATTCAATACTATAACTGGCATATGCAATTAACTTACACAGATCATACTTCATCACTCTGACTCCTTTAGACACATTAAATCTTTAAGAGGGAAAAAAAGGGTGAGTTAAAGGTAAGTCAGAGGAAGGCATCCATAACCCAGATGAACAAACTGCACACATAACGGCCATAGCAGTTCACAGATTGCCAGAATGCAGATCATCCAGACTGTCACCTCTCCATTTTTTATAGTGCCCCCTCATATATTAACATGTCCTCTCACAGCTCTATTTCAATCTGTCAATGCGTAGGTGTCCTTTACACCGCTTTTCACGAGTCCCAGAGGGACGGGGAGTGATGTCCAGCAAAAATAAATGCTGGGTGAAAGCCAGACCCTGCAGAGGAGGACTCTTAATTACAGTCTTCAAGTGGAAAGGCGGCGCTTTGGGAGGAGTGACATCCGGAAGAGGCAGAATACCAGGAAGCGAAAGGAGACCTATAATTCTCCAGTTAAGGAGCCTTTAACAAAAAAGGCTCACTTTTTAATCTGAAATTTATTTTGTTAACGCTTACATCAGCATAACCTCAGTAGACCTCTTTGGGAGGTGCATCTGATGGTCTCTTTCTAGGTAAATTTCTTTGCTCATATTTTCAGAGCGTTTCCTCAACTCGGGAATCGGGGTGACAGGAACAAAGCAGCTTAGATCAATAGTCTTCGCTGGTGTCTGTTTCACTGTGACTATCTCCCGGGGCTCAGTCATTTCCTTCTGAGAGCAGAGGGTCACAGCCCCATGTCCCCACAGCCATTCATACGCACTGCACCAAAGCATGCTGGGTATGCTGTATCTCTCCTTGACCATGGGGCGAGGCAGTTTGGAGAGGGAAGGGGCGCATGACTAAATCTCGTATGCTGTGCATTAGTGGCTGTGAGTGGACTGGCTGCACTTGTTGGGGGATGTAGCTGTAGCCCCTCCAGGCCAGTCAAGTGAAATTCTGCACTGCAGACATATATAACAGGACTAACAGGCTTCCATAACTGAGAGAGGCACGTTTTTTTCCCTACATTTTTTTTTTGTGGTTTATCGGTTTAGCGTTGTCAAGTTAAACATTTTTTATTTTAAGATGCAAACAAGGCACTTTGAACGTTATTTAACACTAATACCAATACTACTAAGTATTAGCAGTAGTATTTGTATTAAATAGCGCTCAAAGTGCATTTTTTTATATTACGGTGTAAAAAAGACACCTTGAGCACTATTTGCTTAGCCTTTCTCATCAGATGGGTTACATTTGCACCTCTGCATTCAATGCAGCCGAATTTCAAACAAGTCAACATATGCACGAACCTATATGCAAGCGGCAGGCAGAAATATCAGTTTGTGTTTACACTATTGTTGTTGTTTGTTTTTGCTGCAAGGTACTCTACAACTTCTGTACTACAGTTAGTGTTATGTATGCAAGACTGCAGACTTTCCATATTGACATCAATATAACTGTGGACAATAAATCCAAGGACCAAGGGAAGCTCCACACAATAATCATAAATATAAATCAGCAGATCGATAACTAAGCAGTGTGTCTGGTGATTCTTCGTGTTCTGATGTAACCTTAAGCTGTAGAAAACGTTTCATTATTACAGAATTTTGTTCCTCACCAGACATTTTTATGCAGAAGAATTTAATTTTGTTTTATAGCCATCAAGAAGGACATTTCACTGGAAGTTAAATTTAGGACAATGGAGTGAGGTGTTTTTTCAGTGTCACAAGCCCATCTCCTTAGTGGCTACGCTACCTTGTGACCCAAAAATGAATCCCCTAGACCTGGCTGTCCCCCCCAAGCAGCCCAAAGGCATAGGCATCATTGTGGCTGGAGACCAACAAAGAGGACAAAGAGATGGCATCAGGCTAAATCACACTGGCTTTTAGGTCTGTAACAGGTGAGCTGAGTATATGAAACGTTACCACCCGAAACCCATCAGGAATAAGAGACTGCCTCCTACTGTGTAGTTTACTCTGATCCTAGAGGAAAGGAAACTACAGCAACCCTAATAAATTATTTATTTTCACAAGAGCCATAAAACTAGTAATCTAGCTATGATGAATGGAAATCTGAAATTCACAACTACAGGGTGTATAAATATGAGAAGTGTGCCGATGTAAGACACCACCATAACACATATTTTAGTTTTAAAGGTTATACAGCTAAGGCTGAAAGCTGGGCAGCTTTTAAAATAAAAAGTATGTGGCGTGATAGAGGAGCATTCCTGATTTATTGCAAATCAAAGCGCCTTTCCGAGCGAGAACGAGGCTCTCCGACAAAATTTAAGTAACGACGTGCAGATAGGAAATGAACTGCATAAATAAAATCGCTGTGTTACGTCGCCATGCCAACTATTAAGGACATCGTTATTATGGAAAACGGATCAGGAATCCTACTGATATATATTGAAGGGACCTGGTTGTTCTTAACAGTCTGGCTGTGTCGTCCTTATGCAAATGTGTCTGTTACCACCACTGGCAGCAGCATCGATTAAAGCCAAGCTTTAATGGCACATTATAGCTCATTAGCACTCAGGTATAGGCTCATTAATGGAAGATAGATGGGATCTTTATCTCAAAAATGTGGTGTCACTACTAGGAAATCAGGATGGGCAAAGCAGGGAAAAATGCCTAAAGGGAGCAAGCATTTAATTACATACGGATATGCCAAGTTACAAGAAAACTCACCAGGCAATTAAAATACATGCTAGATGTTTTATAGATTCTTGTAAAATTCTTCCCCTCAAACAGTCTGGAAAACGTGATGGAAGAACGACAAAAAAATGTCATTTTCAGTGGGACAATGAGGATTAGACAGGCTATGCGGAGATACAGATAAGCACAATGTAAATGACAGAAGCTGTCCCTGCCGCAGAGACACAGCTGAATCTGGAAACAGACACACATTTCTTGGTGACAGGTCGGGGCTCCAAATAAAAAAAAAAAAATACTCCCCCAGTTCTTTGTATTATTTTCCTGTGAATCTCAAAAAGCACAAGGGTTTAATGAGAGCTGGGCCAGCGGATAACACCCCTGCACCTCGAGGATGACATCTTGACATGGTGGTGATGAATCGCCACCCCACCCCCCTCCCAGGTGGGGGCCTAGTAGCCATTAGTGGGTCTCCACTAGTGGTGGGCCTTTGGAGCAACAGGGTTTGTCTGGGGTGACTTTCAGCTTCTCCCCACTGACTCTGCAGAAAACCCAGGGGATTTCACAAAAAAAAAAACAAAAAAAACATACACATGCAGCACATGCATACACACGCGTCAGGGGGGAGAGAGGCATGGTGTGTATTTCTGTCTGAATACGTAATGACGAGCAATTATCCACATTCAGAGCTAAATAAACTCTAAACCCCTACAGCAGAGAAAACATACTTTCCTTCATCTCAGGAAATGATGGTTCATTCTAGGGGGGGAGGGGGATAATGAGATCCTGATCCTTATTGTGTAATAATCCAGTAATCTTACTTCCCTCTTCCCCAGCACTTCCTGGCTGGACAAATGTGTGAGAAATGAGTGTTGCTTGCAAGTTGCGAAGGAATGAGAGGGAAGGCGGTTGCCGTGGACCCCCAGACCACTGGGAGCAGTGCTCACTACCACGGTACAGTGACTCAGCACCCATTAGTCTTGTTGAAATCTGCCAGCCGGCAGCCTGGCACTGCTCCAGCATGACCAGTATCCTGTATACTCCTAGGACTGAGCCTGACCCAGAACTGATTTCATAGCAATTATGGCGAGTTACTGTGCCACAAGGCCACATATATCAAGTTCATTAAGTTACAAACACATAGTGAGGACATTTCTGTTCAGAGTTTCCCCACTAAACACACTGTACAAAATAGTAACACATTTAAGGTGTCCTGAAATAATTTCTTTTGGTAACATTTTACATTAACAGCACTGACATAATGCATTTATAATACAACAATATATGATAATATAAAACATTATAATTGTATAATCTTATAATGATATTAATGTATACTAAAGCTGTTAAGGTGTGTTAGGATGCTAAGGCGTACTTACTTGCTGCTTATGAAAGTTCTATGAATGCATAATAAGTACACTATGAAGGTGCATTGAATGTTCTACAAATGCATTATGAACGTACAAATGTAAAACATTCCGTTTCTTTCTCACAAAAATATCAGCTGTAATACAGAGAGCAGTTTGTCCTTAAATAAAAAACTATCGGGGAGAAAAAATAAATAAGAAACTCTGTGCCATAAAAAGACTGTCCCTTGGTGCTGATGCTACCCATCTCCCTAGAAACAGCTGATGTGGGGGGTCGGTACTTTCAAAGGCTAGTGCTTTCAGTCTGACTGCCACACAGGGTGGCAGAGTCATGCAAACTGATGACAGACACAATTTAGCGAACATTTTCACAAACGGCTTCCTACAGACGTGCAGAGAAGGACTGAAACCCAAGTTACACATGATCAAAATGTTAAAGGCCACAAACGAGGTCCTGAAAAAGACACTGTATAAATACACTGTATAAATCAATAAAGATGTAAGCGCTTGAAGGTCTTCAGGATAGAAAATGAAATGTAGAGAAGAACTGCATCCATATGCTGGCTTTTTCAAAGACATCTGAACATCTGAGATCTCTACCCATGGAACAAATATCCCTTGAGATAAGCCAGAGCGATACTGCCCCTGTATGCTTGATCTGGCAGAATACCTCTTTGCGTGGAATGCTGTGTATTTTTTTTTTACCAAAAGGCTGATGGTCACTCTTGCAGTGCTGGCTTGCAGAGACAGCTTTGAGACAATCGTGTAAAACTAAAACTAACCATGACAGACAAAGCTGTAATGGTCTGACTTTGCCAACAAACTGACAGAAAACATGCCCTCCCTTAATAAACCTCATCCAAATAGAAACCTCAGCAATCTAAACCATGCCCCAGAAATGAGTACAATCCAATGGAATTTTTCTAAAATACAAACTACAAAAATGTGACTTATTACAGAGCTCTCACCAACCAGCAAAGCACCCTTCAGCAATCTCATTATGTGACTGGATTTTGACATGCACTGATATAAATAAGACTGCAGATTTCACACCCCTACAGAACCCACGTGTACAGAACCAACGGCCTTCTTTTTCATCATGCAATTCAGAATATGACTAGATATTTTATGCTGTCTGGCTGTGGTGCTGAAGCTATATTCTTCAAAAGGGATTCAAATTACTCCTGTTGCCCAGAAGGTAGCATGGCAGAGTAGGTCACTCAGCAGGACATGGAAAATGAATTTGCGGAGCACAGCAAAAAGGTTGAAGAAAGCAGCAAATGAGGAAACAGATTTGTTACCAGAAGGTATAAATTGACTAATATAGGAAGGAAACTATGAGTAGGTTCAAGTTAAATGAGTCCGGTGTTTATGAAGAGATACTGAAAATATGAGTGCAGGAGGTAACCTGATCTGCGTCAAACAGCCATATTAGACAAGATATTGATCGCTGACAGTTCCATCTTCATTGCCGGTTGGAGAACCTAGCAGGTGGACCTGGAGCATGGACACTCATCTGCACTTCAGAAGATTCCACATGGTGATGAACAATGGCCAAGCCATGGTGTCTTGGGTAATGCTCCAAAAATGTTCCCTCACATATCCCCTCAGCCACTCAGTCATAAAATTCATGTGTAGAGGGCAATGGGTGGGTAGAATGGGTTAAAGCAGAGCCAAACCTTCAGCTGTCAAACAGGCCTTTCAGCAAGAAGAAAACATTACCAGCACCAAGCATGGAAATAAAAGAACAGCAGTCATGAGGACACGGAGGAAAAAAGATTCATTCCCAGCATCCGACATTAAATCATGCATCTGAAGGAATCTGAAAGGATAAACAGTGGTTTGTTATTCTATGAAATGTCTACTTGTGAATACTTAGTGTGGTTTTGTTTGCTCGAAACCAGTCAGAAAATCAAGAAATATAATACAACCAGATGATAAGAGGATGGTATTCGCTTCAAAATACTCCCCAATTTGATCTATGTATTTCTAAGAAAAGGTTTTGTTTTGTAAGTCAATTATGCAGTAAGGACTGTGCTCTTGAAGAGTAAATAACAGCTGCCTCAAGTTTTTGTCTAAACATATATTCCCTCAAACAAAGAAATTCAGTTCCAGTGCTATTGACTGGAGCAAATTAGTTCTAAAAAAAATAGGGTCCAGGCATGGATGACCAAACTCTGTGATAGCACAAGTATACAACAAGATTAGTGAGCGCAAACCACTGTTGCATGATCCATGTTCACAGCATGATTCCTCACAGGCAACAACCACAGCATTTTCTGTCACTAATAATGAAGGCCTGCATACAACCTTCATGAAGAAAAGAAAAAAAAAAAACAAGATAATACGTTAATAAAAATACAGTGATCCCTCGCTATATCGCGCTTTGACATTCGCGGCTTCACTGTATCGCGGATTTTATATGCAGGCATATCTAAATACATATCACGGATTTTTCGCTGGTTTGTGGATTTCTGCGGACGATGGGTCTTTTTATTCCTGGTACATGCTGCCTCAGTTGGTTTGCCCTGTTGATTTCACCGACTGAAATCAGCTGAGAATGTAAACATTACCAGAATGCAAATGGCGCATGACTGCAGTGTTCGTATTTTAGAAATATGATACTAATATTAAAGGACTAATCATAATATATCTAATATAACTGGGTAAGTAAGTAAAACGAATGCATTACTGTATATTATTGTAAATATAAAATTATTTTTGTTAAAATATGTATTATTACAATGTGTTTACAACTACATTTTAAGTATTAAATAAAATTCTTCAATGATATACGATACGTATATTTGTGCGTAGAATATAAACAGTGTGTTTACATGCATAATTACATACAAAACGAATCTTACCTAATATCTAAGAGAATATAAAGAGTTTATAAGGGCTTAAAATATACAAAAATAACCATATAAACATATGGTTTTTACTTCGCGGATTTTCACCTTTCGTGGGGGGTTCTGGAACGCAACCCCCGTGATAGACGAGGGATCACTGTACATCTCATTAGTTTTTACCATGCTGTCCTTTTTGATGAAAAAAAAGTTTTAACAGTCCTTTCTGGTCTCAAACATTTCACTTAACTGTTACATCACCTAGTGCTTGAAAATAATTTGCAGCCTTAATACGTGTCAGATGATAAGCTTGTCACGTATCAAGTTGTCTTGCCAGTCAGCCACAAACAGGCATTGAAAAGATCATCTGCTGAATATAGTTTTGCACTCTCTAAGAACAAAGTTCTGAATTAGAGTAGGAGAAAAACATTTCATCAACAGCCTGTTCAAAACACAGAAATGGCATTTTACCTGCAGATGATATGTCACGATAAACAATGCAGAATGAAGACTCGAGCAAAAGAGACTGAGACGCATGGACTGAACAGGAATGTGGTACAGCAACTCTGCTACTGAGTGTAATCAGTCCAAGTCTGTATTCCATGCGTCATTTTTGGTCAGACTGACATGCACCCAAAAGCTGCGGTAGAAAGGGGCCTGTGAGATATGTCTGAGATGGCTGGAAAACATTACTTAGTGCAGCCAATAAAGGTTAGTGAAAACTTACAGCTGAACCTAAATGACCTTGATGTAGATATGGCAATCAGTATTTCATCCCAGATGGACACGCACACAAACAGTCAGAGTCATTAGGTTTTCAGTCACTGAGTCACACCGACAGACAACACAACCTTGATAAACATAACGAAACATCAGTAACCAATTCAGAATGAACAATCTCTACCTCATTCGTTTCCATGTTGAGTAACGATAGCAGGCTGCTGACTGGACAAGTATTATGGAAACCAATTAGGAGATGGTTCCCTAGCCGTGAAGATACACAGCAATAAATGCTGCAAGAAAGGGACGAAAATAAAAGGACAGGCAGCAGCTCTTGGGGTGTAAGTACTGCGCTCTTCGGCAGCAGGGGAAGCAGCTGTCCGACACTGTCGGTTCCTAAAGGCCTTGTAATAGTGGGCTTGGTTTTCCCCATCATAAGCAGAGCCCTGCAGCAAGCACCCCTATCATGTGATATGGCTAAAGCACATAACGGGTGGTCAGGGAGGAGAAGGACGTGCACCTCATCGACCTAAACAGGAAATTTCAGTCAACCAACCAATGGGATGACTTACACTTATTTGGTGCTTTATATTTTCTACAGAGAATAATAAAATATTCTTCACGCAAGTTGAATTTGTTGGCAAGACAGAAAAAAAATAATGTGGTACATATTAACAATAATAATCATGCAATAATAATAAAAGTAACTACATACAGTAACTACATACTGTACCTCAAACCAACAAACCGCTAAAGTCGTGTAATGTATTCACAGGTGGCACAAAGCAGTGTGTGTTTTATTATATATATATATATATACACACACACACACACACACACACACACACATACATATATATATATACATACACATCCACACAATATATGGTTGTGGGTGTGTGTGTTTATATACATACATACATATAATGGGTGTATATATCTCATTAGATAACTAAGCAGACAGGCGTATCCACAATTTTGGTGATTCTCAGGTTTTTGGTGCCCTACACAACAGGAAATAAAAATTTTATTCTGTGTAAAGTTCATAAAAAAGGAGCCAATAGAAATCTTCAAGAAAGTGACGTAAGTAAAACTTGTATTTCATTTCCCATTTCATTCTAATGTGACAACCAGATCAATTGTCTCCAAATTTACAGTATTTTAGACAGTCATGCACTGTTGATGAACACAAGCAATGCACTCACATTGTTTCTATAATGTTACAGGTTACAGATAAAGCCTTGGGGTAAACATGCGACCGCTGTGCATTGCTGTCTGTGTATTGGACATCGAATAGGAAGCTAACTTTATCATGGTGTAACAAGGACGTCAAGAATGTCTTTGTAACACATTCCAGCACTGAAGCAGAATTTTATGAGCAATCTTTACTGCTTCATGTTCACCTAATGAATGAATGAATGTTACGCTTTCCAAGACATGCAAAGTGATTTACAATGTGCTTGTCTTTATATTGTGTGTACAATTTAATTTGTTGTTCACTCAAGATAATACCTTGTGTGCATAATATAATTTCATTTATGGAGATTTTTTTCCATGTTTTGTGTTCTGAATTAAGTTTGAGTGAAAGAGTTCCTTGAAAATTAGATGGCTATTTTTTGTCATTTGTTATGCTTGGTGGTATTTAAAGGGCACAGTTAGGCCCAGGCCTTTCTGTCATATTTAGTTTGGTTACAGGATTAGCCATTACGCATTAAGCAGTCTACACTCTTAATCAACAGAACCTATTTCTGTGTTGCCAATATCTAAAACAAAATGATTTTCTTCTAACCTTACCTTCACAATTACATCAAATGTTACTATAGGCAATGAAGATGAATACCTTGGACATAATATTTTGTCATATTCGCTGCCACTGAAAACCTGGTGTCAGTGTTGTATTATTCAGTTGAACTGATAAATAAAAGTTATCGATATGATACTACCTTCTTTATGTTTTTTCATCATACGTGAGAAACTACAACCATGAAACGGGCGGGAAAATCTTTGAATCTTCTGAAAACCAATATTAGCTTACAAACATGAAAGATTGGTTTACTGCACAGAAAACGAACATTATCTTAGCAGTTAAGTTCAATATGGAACAGAAAATAAAGAAGAAATGTGATGCTTTCAGCTGTAATGTTCTGATCCGTTTCACATAGCAGTGTGAGTAGAACCAACAACCCACAGGAAGCATACCGACTCCAGTAGCCACCACCCCAGACATGTCTTGACCTCTTCCTTGGCTACAGTGGGAATTCCATGGTTGACATTTCATTAAATGGACATGTAACACACAAAATGAAAAACAAACCATAAGACTGAATCAGAGGAGTTCTTACATCTCGCAAACATTATTAAATTACAATTATCAGTTACTGCTATCTATGACAGTAATTAAGCTGGTACTGAAATTTAATTAATACATGCAGTGGCTGGGATGCCCGAGGAGAGGTTTGGGAACTGAAGCGGTGTTCTTCTAGTCTCCATCAAGATATCAGTAAGTTTTTGGAGGACAGAAGAAATAGCTATTTTTTAATTATTTTTATTTTGTACCTGTTCATTTGCAGATATTCTGATGTTATCCAGAAAAATAGCTTTAAACATTTTCTTGGACCGTGTAAGACTTTTGCACAGTACTGTATTTAACATAATGTTCTTTTTTTTTTTTTTCTTTTAACATTTATAAACTTATTGTGCAACAAGAGAAACTATAATAATGCATGACCTGATTCACTCATCTGCAATACTTCAAAAACAAGAACAATGGCTGATGGAGGCATTTTCAATCCACCACCCCTAATTCTACAAAAGCCAGTGGGTCCTCCCACAATAGCACTCATGCAACCTATCTCCACGTGGGAGCAAACTCACATTTGTTTCATATACATTTATACTACCTTAGCCTCTACAGATTGTGAAACATATTTTTTCCCCAGTAGGAGCAAAACAGCAACAGTGAACAAGAAAAAGAATTTGAAATAGTGGGGGGGAATGTGAATTTCTTCCTGTATAGCCTTGGGAAAAAAACAGTTTCAGAGAAATTACAAAATACAGCTGCTTTGTAAGATTTCCACAAGATTATTCCATAAGAACATGGGAATACATTTATTCCTGTGATGAGCATCTCGGTCGTTCAGCCGGTAATGGTGTGAAAGTATTTTTTGAAAGATCAAAGGTTTGTGGGTCAATTTGTGTTGATCCCAAAAAGCATCTCAGAGCTGAAAGGCACATATACGTTTTTATTTAACACCATACAAACCACCGCAAGTCGTATGATTTCGTTAAACACTTCAACTGTGAACTTAGAGTTCCCTTAGCTCTGGGGAAGCTTAGTATTACCAAGACCTTAAAAAGCCCTCAGAAATTTGAAGGTGTTCCCACCAAAAAAGAAAATGTTAATACACTGTTCACGTGTAGAAAACAGAGATGACAAGTGATGTCATGCAGGTATGTGTGCTGAATGGCAGTCTGTTTGCAAGATGGTTTACATAAATATCTGATGGACTTTGAGTGCAAGCGCCATCACACAGTAAAGGGTGTGGAAAAGAGCAAACCTCTAATCTAACCTCCTGCGCTTCCTTTCAAGACATGAGAAGTTCCAAGATTCCTGTCAGGAAGGGGAGGAGCAGTGTTTCTGGACACACCCCACCCCCACACTCCAGCAGCAGCTCTTACAAATCATCTTAGACGTACAGGCAAAAATGGCTCTAGAATTCTTTTATTTAATGAGCAAATATGATATTTGAAGGTCATATGGGGCCAGTTCTGCTGCTGTTCAGCTCCTTTTTAGAATCTTGTCTGCTTTTGTTTAAAAGTGCAAAAAATAGCTTGAATATCACTCTTCAACTTATTGTATAATGGCAGAAGTAAAAACACAACAGTGCGAGGGACATGGTGCCATGACAAAGCTCAACGACTCGAGGAAACAGAGCAGAGACTCTGTAATGGGAACCTTACAGCCATGTCCTCCCTGCGCAGGTCTCCATGTCCTCCTGTGAAATATCTGGAGCTGAACTGGGCCAAGGCGAGTTGTCAAGGGCTGAGCGCTGACATTTTTATGGGCCAGCGTGCTTAATGCAACCCAAGGCTGGGAATGGATGACGGACTTTAAGTGGAGAGATAAACAGCACTGGATGTGTTGATGGCTCTGGAAGGCGCCACAATGCGGCTTGCTGCAGTCGTTGTTAAGATCTGTTCTTTCCCCTCAGTCAGCCATTCTGCAAGAGGCAGACATTTAACTGGTGTCTAGCTGGATTTGGATTCTTTATTAATAACCTTCATTAAGCATTCAGAACCCATTTGGACTTGAGGCTGAGAACCTGCCATTTTGTCTGGGTGATGGACAGTACTGATATATTTAAACAGTCCATGTAGCAGAAGCACAGGCATTCAATTAGGCGCCAGCATCTGATTGTTGTGGTACACAGCTTTGTGCGAAAAGCCAATTTGTCACAATGAAGGAATACATGTCCACAATCTAGCACTGGCTACACATTCTGCTTAGATAGTATCATGCAAGCACTTCACAATAAGCTAAATCTAAAAAAGTGGATCTGATCTACAAAGGAGTTTCATTCCCCCGACGTTGGCCACTGGAGCAATGAATCGGAAAGAAAATGAGGCTGTGTCCTGCCTCCATTACCCCTGGAGGTGAGGACCATCTGGCCCCAGGAGGTGCTGATGGATGCTCTCCACCTCCCCCTGGAGCTCTGGCTTATGGCTGGGTCATTCCTGCAGGGCACAGGCCATCTGACCCCATGAGTATTAACAGCTGATTGGGTAAAAGTCTTTCTGTGTATATGTGTGCACATAAGTGAACATTTGCATGTGTGTAAGTTTACCGTTTATTGAAGCATATATGTGTGGACATTTAAATGTCCCATGGGACCACAAAGAAACATATTGTGGATTTCCATACATGTGGAACATCTGTCATTTTTCGAACCCCATTTACATGTGTTTGGGCAAAAAGTGTTTTTATGACATGTTTGAACTGACTAGCGACCCTGACCAGGATAAGCAGTTTGAAACCATATGGAGAGAAGGACAGATTTTTGTACTGAGGTTTAGTAGCCTTATACCTCTAGGGTTGTGAGTTCAATTTGTTCCCTGGCTCTGTGTTTGCGTGTGGAGTTTTCCCTGAATTTGCATGAATGTCCACAGCTATGCAGTTTAGCTGGAATAATGCTTCTAAATTACTCTAGTGTGTCTGTGTGTGCGTGCATATGTGTGCATGCACCCTATAATGAACAGGCATCTCATCCAGGGTTTCCCCTGCCCAGTATGTCCTAGGATAATCTCCAAACTCACAGCAAGCCCGCATTTGATAGCCTATGGAAAACTGTTGTACAAACCGTTTAGGCGGTTTGACGTCCAACAGGATTCTATATAGTTATACCTAAACTGTATCCTCTGCCCACCAAGAATCACTGGAGGTAAAACAGGAGGAGTAGTGACACCAGCTGACCTGCTGGCTCATGCTTCTGAATGTGGGACTCGCCACTGCTTGCGACAGTGCCCAAACGCAGCAGGGGAACAGGGCTAATTTGTTAACTTGCTTGGACAGCCCACCATCTGCTATTTTGGATCTGCCTATGCCTTCTGTGTATGAGCTTGACTCTAGTGGGGAGAAAAGAATCCATTAGGAAAATATATATAAAGTCATACTACTACTACTACTACTAATAATAATAATAATAATTTGAAATCGCATTCTCAATAACAGGAGACAAAACTCCACATCAATAGACCAGGTAAGGACAATAATGCTTCCGTCAAAGAAATCACAATGACACTCTGCATAATTAACTCTGTGCCATTTTTCCCCACCTCAGGTAACAAACGCATATCTTCATATCTTTCCTGTGACAGTGTCTTATTTACAGACTCATGCCATATCCCCTGAACAGTCAGTTTGTGCTGCATAAAGCTAGGAACTTTTATTAGAATTTTTCAGGGTTTGCCCACATCAGAATCATCGCAGCCAATAGATGTAACTTTTCACCCACATGCAAACCTTTGCTGACTCAGCTAAGACTGTAAAATGAATAGCTTGACCAGTAAGGTGATTTGCAAAAAAAAAAAAAAGTACAAAGAAAGATGCTGGAATGTAAGTCTACTTGGAGAGCACTCAGATGGCAGAAAGGGAGACAGTGAAATGGTGCATGATTCAACTAGCTTCTGCAGTCAGCTGATGGCTTGCACATCGAAAGCTGCGTGCACAGACATCTTGCACAGTGGAGAAGGTAATCATCCCTGCTCTCTGGGATAGCTGATACATCCCACGATGTCTCCGTCTAATGGTTCTCACCTGATCTCAGGGCTCCATACGGAAAATCATGGTTTGGGCAATTATAGCTACAGTCTGCACTGGTTTTACTCTCTCTGTCTTACTCTCTTTCTTGGTCTGACAATAGGAGTCCTGAAAGTCTTAGGCCTTTTATACACAAAATCTGGGCAACTGAATATGCATAATTGTTTTGTATGTTAGAATGTCCTGACAGGCCCTGGTGAATTCAAGAAAAGAACAATTTGTAACAATGATATGCCCAATTACACTATCATTAGGCACAGAAATATGAAGTCCATTTTTAGTGGGTAGTTCACAGTTCCAACTGTGATTTCATTGGACCCAGAAACATCAAAGGTCATTTTCATTGGGCAGTGACACATCAATGTGCTAGCAGGTATGAGCAGCGGCTACGGCAAGCTGAGCAACTGCTGTACCAGGAAAGGAAACCAAGGATGTGCCTCAGTCCAGTCAGGCGACTGACAACAGCAAAACGAGAGGGGAAGAAGAAGTATGCATGGATTTAAATGTCAACTGAAAGTACAACTACATTGAATCAACTACAAAAGTCATTTGCCAATGACTATGCAAGCAACTGCAGTTAAGATGATGGCATATCCTCATTGTCACTTGGGTATCATAACATCTGAGTACGTTCTCATGAGCATGCATGCTATGCATATAGCGCCATGCCATTCATTAGGCGCTGAAATACAGTAAACACATGCACTCACAATGTTCAACAGAAAATCTATGTCACACCAGAAACCACAGGAACTGACTTGTGTCCTCCTCTAGACCAAAGACAAAGAGACATTACCAGTAGGGATGTTAATCATAACAAGACCAGCTGTGTAAGCAAGTGGTCTGGACTCGAACCAACTACTGAGGGAATTTTATCAAGGACAGAGACCTTCTGAGATAACGCAAGCTCATCCTGGAAGCATATAAATTTAGAAAAAGAACAGAATGTTGGATCAAGGGTAGTTTCACATTTCTGCTGAAGTGACAGATTTGGGTACTCTCTCTCCGTACCACAAGATAATGAAAGACATTCAACAGCCTCCAAATATCAGGCCACTAGCGAGTACCATCATAAAAGTGGCCATAACCCACATGAGGCATGTACGTTACGAAGGAGATTGCTGCTGAGTAAACAGGAAAAACTGTTCTGTGTACAACACAAAGCATCTGCAAAAGTACTTTGGCAAAAGCAAGAGCACAACACTGATGGATCTGCTAAACTGATCATGTCACTGGTAACGCAATCAATATTATACTTCATTTATTTCCAAATCCTCCATGCTCTTATACCGAATGAGAGCTAATGCTAGGGGCTTAAATAGAGCAATGAAACATTGTTGCAGAGTCATAAGTAAATGATCTACTGAATTCAGAACCATTGTAGGTAAATAAGAGCTGATCCAAATTAAACTCCTGTGAACCTTTAATAACAGTCCACTATCTACTTTATGGCTACAAACACAATTCTATAATTTACTATATACAGAACAAACATTCAAACTTATTTTGGCCAAAACCTCACCTGACCATTGAACTTATTGAAAGAAAAGCCAATTTTAGCACTGCCATATATTTTTGCATAAATCCATAGACTTCATATTATGAGAAAATAAAAATATTTTGCCTATTGCAAAGAGTGTTTGGGAAAAACTGAGTACTGTTGTTTGTCTGCACATTATAGTGCAAAACCTTATACATTATAGTGCTCCTTTTTGCAGGAAACTGTATTAAATAAGGCTAATACATTGTTAAAACAAAAATGACTTGGCCTGCAATCCAAAGTAGACAATTACTGAAATATTACTGCCACAATATTTAAGTAGTTAAAAAAAAAAGTATGAGTGCTTTCAAAAGCATGTTTTGTAAGAAATTTAATTGCAACTGGATGCTAATTTTGCATCTGGTGGCTTTTTTGTTCCCCAGATGTATATAGTGCCTTCAAGAAGGTGGGAATACAACCCACGCTCTACATTGGGGCAGGATTTTTTTTTTTTGGTTGAATCTGTTACTTTAGGGTTGGTATTGTTCAGAAAATGCTGAACGAAAGAAGACATACAGGTTAGTTATCTTAGTAGGAGGCACCCTGAGTTTAAAGACTGTGTTTTTGTCTGAAATGTGAATCCAATAAAAGCAAATTCCTCAACCAGGTATTTAGAAGCTTCCATGCAAAGCCAAATGTTACCAATTTGGCTTCAGGGAAGATAGCCTAGATGAGAAAGACCCTGTATAACTCTTTTAAATAGGGAAAACTCCAAGATTCATAAGGGACTTCTGAATTCAGAAATGTCCACTGAGTCACAAATCAGTCTGAAAGTACATTAATGGATTGTTTATTAGCTATGAACTAACAGCTGATTTGTACCAGGGTATATAACTGAAGCTTGCTGAGACTTAAGAAAGTTAAGTATAAAAAGGTAAGAGAGAGACAAGAAACATTTTGCGCTGACACATTTAACATTTGGATTTGAAAGACAGTCTCAGGCAACTGGCCTCATCACACCCAGTGTCTCAGGCTGGAAGAAGAATGATGTGTCCCAATAAAACAGCGTAATCTTTCCCCATTTGCTCATCTCTATCTCAGCTGTAGTCACTAGTATCAGGAGAAAAAAGGCTTTAAAACCTACAAAAGGTGTGTTTATCATGAACTGCCAGTAACAGACTGGATTAACCCACTTCCGCTTGGTTATCTCATTCATTCATATCAGGTCAAACCAGGTAGTGACTGATCGAGCAGTCACCCCGTTTACTGACAGTTTCAAAGACTCATGTCTCCCAACAGGTTATCATCTGCACACATGCAGTCCTACAATCTTTCAGTCTACTGCCAAACATGCCAGAAGATGCAACGTGTCGTTTGCATGGCAGTGGGGTCAATTAACAAAGACTCATCCCGGCATTCATGATGATACCAAATAAAAAGCTTTGTCCTTTTTACTTTTTCAGCTATTTCAGTATTTGCAGAAAGCAAACGTGACAGACCACCCTAAAAAGAACTAAACCAAATTTAAAAACCTTGTTAATTTCCTATGCTCAGACCGACATATGTTTGCATTGGTCAAAAACAGTTAAACACACTTGAGTTCTCTGTGACTCCAGGGTGTACTAAATTTGGCATATATTCAGAACCAGTGTGTGTGCTAGAAATCATTATTAACTAGGAATCAACTTAATTCCTTATGGAATGGGGCAAAAAAACATATTGATGTTCCTTCTACTATTGATAATGATAAAAACATCCAAACAATGAACTAAATGTGCTGGAAAATAAATTTGGTAAGAAATCAAAACTGATTGATCTGTATGACCTGCAATAAAATGCAACACCTTTATTTTCAGTAATTTCACCTCTATAATATCTGTGACATAGGTTTCAGACATAAATATTTAGCGGATAATTTGGAGGCTTAACTTCACACATTAGGTGTTATTTGTACAGATTTCTCTCCAGTAGTGGGTGGTAATTGTACCATAATTCCCAGTATGGCTTCACGTGTGTGCACATCACGTGTGTTAAATATGTGCATGTGTCCATTGCATCCATTAATCATGTGCCATCCTCCCAGCGACTACTGTGTGCTTCCAGGAATCAGCCAAGCTGTTCCACTCAGTCTCCAGTCTGTCGCCACGTCGACATGGCGACAAAGAGAGTCACATGACCACTCTGATACTAACTCGATGTGCTGTCAACTGTGCAATGGTTAGCAGCATGCGTTCATGCAGTGTTCTCATTTAGGGTTCTTTTGTCTAACTGGTCAAGAAAAGCTAATTTGAGATGCTCTTTGAGGCTCATCCTTCCCTGAGAAAATGATACCCTTCCCAAAATGAAATTTCTATAGTAGAGAATGAAGGTGGTGCATTGGGTTTGTCATTGGGAGTCTCCTTGTCTGAGTGGCAGCCAAGTCCATTGTATCACTTCACTGTATAACAATGAACATGCTGGTTTTGAACAACAAATGAACAGTAGTTTACTGGGACTCTATTTGTAGACTGCACACATTATGTGTGTTAACTCATATGATCTGTGATTTGACAAGGTCAAATTCTTCAACTTATATATCTCTCCCAGTGAGGCAAAACGACACTGCTTTCAACAATTTAATTAAATTTCCTTATTCTATTTTATAATCTGACTTTTGAACATTTTCATTACAAGTGTCTGATAGAAGCAATAAATCACATTAAAATGACTTTTCTTAATCATTAAATTCCATCCATTCGAATTTATATATCACTCATATAGGTATTATGGATGAATTTTTCCTCCATTCATATCATGTACGTGAATAGCAAATGAGCGTTTGGGTTACGACTTAAGAACAGCCCTGTTTCAATTAATTTGCACCTACAGCTGCACAGTACATGTGCAACAGTAAACCTCAAAGACTGTGGAAAGGCTTGAAAATAAATGAAGATGTTTCATGATAGTACAGGAATAACAACTGAACCACCTGTGTATTAGTACATTTCAGATAATTTCCCTTAGTATCGTTTCATCCACACAAATGAAGGCAATGAAGGCAGCCAGAACACACTTTTTGTATATTTAGTTTTAAGATTTAACCATTTCTAAATAAATAAATAAACCACATATAAGAGTTTACAAACAGATCTTCACAAAGGGTCTTTTAAACCAGAGGGTCTTTTAACCGCTGAGCTCTGAAGAAAAGGGGTTTCATATAATTCACCAAAACAAATTCAAGGTTGTGTGCATTGTTTGGTTACAGTTTGAATATAATCGATTCACAGAAGCTTGTCCACAGCTGGATGCCATGTCAGTATGTCCATACTGTAACCCAGCCCTTCAGGCATAGAAGTCATGTCTATTCACATATGACATAAAGTGTTGGGAGGGGAGGTACTGTACACTGGTTTATCGCTGTATTTGAAACAAATACCCTGAAAATCTCTGTTCTTTGCTAATATCAGCAAAGATATTCCCATGGATTTATGTTAATTCCTTGTGGAAGAACAAGCCACGTACGCACATAGGACAGCTTGCTGAATATTTACAGATCTCTGCCTACACTTAGCAGTACAGTCACTTCCAGTCATTAAGGAAAATGTCCCTCTGTTGTTATGGGATCTGCTCAATTATTCATAGTGTAAATTATGTCACAGAGATACCATGTGACCTCATTTCTTCTGAAGGCCAAAATTACAAAATGGATACAAAAGGCAGATATTGTATAGCAGGGGACGAATGCAAATGTGTGTTTTTTTTCCATATAATGCACCAATTCTTTCACTAAAATGTCATCATTACAAACAGATTGATGTTAACAAAAGTATTTCTTTTATTTGCATTGGCACAACATAAAAAACTGGTTTGGTGGGCAAAGCCTCTTGCGTGAAGGTCACTGGTTCCAGCCCCACCTCGGCAGAATATTCACATGTCCTTGGGTCCAAGGCCCTTAGATTCTAACTCCCTCAGTGTTGCACAGTGACTGACCCTTCTCTGTCACCCCCACGCTTGCTCTCATCATATCGGTCTGTGTGTCTCATGGAAAACAAGATAGGGCAAAGAGAATTTCCCCATTTTCCCCATGAGGATGAATAAAGTATCGCTTAACAAAAAAAAAAATGACATTATCTTATTTCCCAGAGAACCGCAAATATGGTACTGACAATTTTTTGGTACCTTTCACCTTTTGGTGATCCTGCTTCAATTTTTATTATTTTTATTTTTATATACACTCACCAGTGTTATAGCTGCTGGCAATTTAAAAGTCACACAACCAGTTCTAATGAAGAAAATTTAATCCAACCGGTTTTGTGTGTACCACACAGATCTTCATAGTCCTTTCTCCGCTGTACACAACTTTAAGGTCCAAGGCTCTACAGTCAACCTTCCTAGACATGGACAGAAGCAATAAGCTGATGAAAGACTGCAGCAAAAGATGGTGGCAAAAGAACCTTGATCATCTGCCAAACAGATTCAACCTAACCTTCAGACACCCTCCCATCAGCATCTCAATGAAAGGGGGCTATATGTAAGAGACCCCTGTGTACCCCACTATACCAGACAGGAGTTCACCCAAACACTCCCAAATTAGCCAAAAACCTTCTGGGAGGATGTCCTTTGGGCAGATAAGACCAAATTTGAGCTTTTTGCTGAAGTACAACATCTTTATGTTTACAAAAAACAAAAGGAAGTCTTGTAAGAAAAGGGTAGCAGTATTGCTACAGTCAAAAATGGAGGAGGTTCACAGAAGCTTTGAGCTTTCTTCACTTCTTCTGCCACTGGGTGCCTTGAAACTGTGCATGGAATTATGAAATGTGAATTTTACTAAGGTATTTTGGTGCATAATGTAAGACCCAGTGTCAGAAACCTTGGTCTCTGCTGAATGTCACGGATTTTTAAACCAGACAATAATCCACAGCACACTGCAAAAAAGCACCCAGAAATGGTTTCACACCAAGTGCGAATATTGTGAAATTTTGATCTAGATCCCATAGAAGATCTGTGGAGAAATCTAAAAAGAGCAGCTGGGAGAAGGTACCCATCAAATCTGGGAGACCTGGAACAGTTTGCAAAGGAAGAGTTCTGGCACCGAAACATTTCTAGTGTCAACATTTTTGAGAGAGAATTGGTGCATTATCTGAAAGAAAAAAAAACTGAGCGTGTGCCTATATTTTTGGCTACAACTAGGCCTATATAAAGTATGTGGAAATATCAATAAATGACCCAATATGGTAGCTATTATTGTATTGATTAGCTAAACAAGGTGTGCTAGTGCTTAAGTTCAACAGGTACATAGGTATATTTAATGGTAAGTGAAAATACTGGGGTTACTGGAGGACAAGTTTTGAAATGACTAAGCTGACACACACTGACAGACATAAAATCATTTACAACACCAGCAGGCAATAGCCTGCCAAACTGGATTTTGAAGATGTGGTGTTGAAGAAGTCTTAAACAAATTTGATAAATACTGGGCAAACTGAACACAAAATGCAGTAATAGTTTTCTACATCTGGCTAACAGCACTGAAAGCTCACTTTTTTAAGAGACAGATGCAAATCCAGTGACATTTTCACTCAGTATATGGCACCAATCATGAGAAGACTTCTAAGGGTGCGTGGAACTTCAGAAGCCATTCTAGTGAAAAGACAACAAACAGAATTGATTTATTGTGCTGTACCTTCAGAAAACTACTTTCAACATGCCAGCAACCCCAAAAACACCACTAACATAATTAAGAGCATAAGACTACTGTCACAACACGACGGATGAAGGACTCAGAGGCAGGCATTGTGGCAAAATGAGAGGTTTTATTGAAATTACCAGACATAAACTGGAAATAAATAAGATGGCAAGGGATCAAAACAGGTAGAGTGGAACAAGAAAGAGCACAGACAACACGAAGGAATGATGTCAATGACCACGCTGAGGACTGGAAGCACTTATATAGGAGACTGAGAACTAAGAAGAGGCAACTGGAAGTGAATAACACGATGGTTAGGAAAGAGAGGTAAGACAAACGAGGACAAACAGACGTGACTTGCCACAGTAGAAAGGAGGGTTAGGTGGACATGGTGGGCAGGATGTGACATCTACTGATGGCACACTTGCAGTGTGAGACCTGCAGACCTCAGACCCTAACCTCAACATAACTGAACAAAAAGCAGCCAGAATCAAAAAAAAGAAGTTATGGCAAGTCATGAAAGGTTGGGGAAATTTACCATAAGACACTTTGAAAAAAATTAAGGGTATACCCAAGCAAATAGCTTCAGTTTTGCTTCCTAAGCAAAGCCAAAGAAAATCGGTTGTTTAGAAAAGATGACACATTCCTGTTTCTTTTTATTGTTTCAATAATTGCTTATTTTAGTTTTTCCCTGAGAAAATATACACTTACTGCCCAGACAAACAATTTTAAACATTAATTTTCTTTAGTAGTCTGTAAGAGTTTTTACAGTAATGTACAGAGAGAAATCCTTTTTCCTTGCAATAGTGTATAGCCCAGCAGGTTAGAATGGAAAGCCTGTGACTAGAAGGTCGTCAGTTCAAATCCCCTGATTGGCAGAGAGATTTCACTTTTGGGCCCTTGAGCAAGGCCCTTAACCTCGAATTGCTCCAGGGACTGTCAGACCCTGCCTTCTCATCTAGAGATTGCTCCAGGGAAAAAATGTTTCTGCTAAATAAATAAAATGTTAATAATTTATCAAATTTTCAGACTTTGGAATAAAAGTGATATGACTGAGTTTCTGTACAGCGAGACCAAAAAACTTTACTTGCCATTTATACTTGATAACTTCTAATGAGTGAATAAAGTGTAAAAGTCCCACACACACCAATCCCAGTCCAAAGCACAATTCTGCTGCCAGCAGAAGCTTCGGGTGACATGTTCCTCATTCTGCTCCAAAAGAATTTTAGGACTGAGGTGCAAAACACGCTCCAGTATATCTAACAGATGTGATCTAATTCACAAACAGAATACACAATCCAGAATGTTTAATCATTTGCAGAGACTAGGCCTAAATAATAAACCACAAAATCAAAAAATCACAGCCCTGACTCTGCTGTGTGACTTTCCGTTTCCAGCTAATAATATAAAGAACTTTAAACACTTCAGCTAATCATGCATAAAGGACAACCTTTAATTCTGTAAACGAACCTTCACCTTCCCAAATGTCATTCCACTGTCGTGATGACAGAAGCTTGGATTAATCCTCTCCACCGCCACAAACAGCCAGAAACGTGGGGAGGTTAACTGGTGGCCTACTGCATTTAGACTTTGCCTTTGTCCTCATCACGTGACAGAGCAGAAAGCCAGAGAGACTAAAGAGACAAGTGCAAGAGCTGAAAGGAACGGATGTAGCTGTCACAGGACAAAAAAGCACCCCCTGGTTCTGTACTGAGGAATCAAAGCTGTGTGTGTTTGAGAAAAAAAAGAGATTGAATTCTTCATCACAAAGACATACATTTGTCCTTCCCCTTCTGCCTCATCTGTTCATGTGACCACGCCAAGGTCAAGCTTTTAATTCTCAAGCAGGTTTACATTTGCTTTCTTATTCATAATTTAGCAAAATCCACTGAAAGTCAGTTAAAAGATTTTACAGTAACACTGTTCATTGTGGCTATGTAACCCTCCTTTACAAAGCATTCACCATTTGTTTTACAGCTAGCTTTTAGTTATGTAACTTTATCTCACTCTGAAGTTTAGAGTCAGTCTTATAACCTTTTGTCACCTAAATGAAAAAAGTGTCATAACAAAACTTTATGCCAGCATAAACTTATGACAGTCGACATAGGTGATATGTCAACTTGATGCAGGAGTTCCCAATGTCAGCATTTATGAGAGCTACAAAAGTTGGTATGTACCTTCATAAATGCTTTTGTCAAGATATGTCGGCTGTCATGAAGGACTAATGTTGGTGTCATGTACCCTTCATAGAGCACCCTTAAGTAAAGTGTTACCTATTTTACTAAAGCATTAATGACAGCCATTAATAGGCAGGGTAGCCTTTGACTCTTGTTTGAGGTTCTAATCCCTAGGGGTCATGCTTTCTCCTGAATACATTGAATACATTGGAGCGCTGTCACAAGGCATTGGCCTGAGATGTGATTGGTTAGTTCATGGTCAACGTATCTGCTGTTTATTACCTTCTTCTTTGGGGTGGCACCGGATGAGTTGAGCATTGAATCCATCTCAGAATCCCTTATCCTGCATCATCTGACACATTGGACAACATTTTGGCATTGCTGTCAGTGTCCAGGCAATCTTATCACTCACCAGCAGGGTGCTGGAGAGGAAATTAAATTCTGACCAAAAAAAAAATAAATCAGTTTTGTTGGAAGTGGACTTTTAAACCATCGACAGATAGGAGTGCAGGACAGATCAGAGAGAGGGATAAAAATCAATGCAGTGAAAAATAATTCAGGCATCAGTAGCAGTCCCAGCATGAAATTCCTTCTCATTGTGTGTGCAAAAGGACTTTTATTTGTCATTTTTAATCATTGGCCCTGAGAGTCCATTGGGAACTGTTATGTCATTTCTTATCTCGTTTCGTCTGTCACAGTGTTATCGGATCAATTTATGATCAATAACAAAAATGACATTTATCTCGTATCTTTGCAAATTGCATCAATCACACATGTACAAAAAGCATTTTTTTTCCTTTCTCGAAGCAAAGCCAATTCACTTGTGACTTTTCCAAAGGAAATAGTTTACAATACAAAGCAATGTACTCTATATTATTTAAACAGACCCCCAGATTCCATTTCCTGTCACTCCCTTAGACAAACCTCAAGCTGCATCTACCTCAGCAGTGACCTTGGCTACAGAATGCCTCCAGATATTTATTCTTTCATTTTGCTTGAAGAAAATAACCTCCCCCGATCTCTTTTCATAAAACCTTCTCTCCAGAGATTTCTTTGCTCTCACAAGAAACAGGGAAGTCTCATCTTGCCTCAGTCAGGAGACAAACCTGGGGGTCTGCAGTTGTGGGAGCAAGTTACAGCTCTTTGCACAATGCATTGACTTTGGGTGGGAAAATTAAGGGCACACAGTCTGCTCAGCTCCTGTTTACTCACCACATAACCCTCTGAGGTCTGCAATTTGCCTATAAGATGCGAGCTTGCATAGGCTTGCTTTACAGCAGCTACAAAGGGCCCAAAAGGACTTCCTATATGCAGTAATGAAAAGGCAGAAACAAAAGACAGCATTATTTCAAGTGGGACCTGGGAAGTGCTCACCTGAGAATAGCATAGATGCTAAAAGTAACGGTTTGGTGGCAGAAGTTGAGCAGGACAACACCAAAAGCTGGACAAACAAATGTTCCTATCCCCCCGGCTCGGGCCCCACAATTACTCAGTCAGCCTGCACTCAGGTTCCTGTAGGTCTGCAGAGATCACTGATAAATACAAATGTGTATACGGATGAGGTGGACACTTTTGCCTCAAACATTTACAGCCATCTGACATAAATTCCCAGAGAAAAAACAGAAGCTAGTTACAGTGATCAACATCTAGCCTAATTTTAAGCAGCTTTCAAATAGACAGCCAGTACTAATGTTCCTGCTGCCAGAAACCCACAAAGATGTATAAACATCAAGCTGCATGTCGTGAGACGTCAGTATTTCTACAGCATTCCGTATTATCATAAACGCAATGAATAAATGAGCAGGTCTCTAAACAACAGAGGGACATTTTCCTTAATGTCTGGAAGTGAGTTTAGTGCTGGGGCAGGCAGAGATCTGTAAATATTCAGCGAACCCTCCCATGTGTATTCCTGGCTTGCTCTTCCCCAGGAAGTAACATGAATTCATGCTACCCGAGGAGTCAATGCGGCAAAGCATAGAACAAATCAGTGAGTCAGCCAAGTGCTGAACTTTGTGTAAGTGTGTTCTGTGCAAATGACACACACATTCATAGATCTTTGCTTGCCATGGTCCTTCAAATTCTGAATACCTATCTTTAGGAACCACTCGATACTATGGCAGCACAATTAATCGTTTTTAAACTGCAATCTCAATCCATACCGCTAAACGATCTCATTCTAGGCGCTGCACAATTCATCGTTTATAAACCTCAACTTCAATTCATAAACCTATGCGACCTCATTCTTACATGATACAAGTTCTGCCATGTTTGCACTATAATTGCATCAAACCAAGGGCTCCCATAGTTTGTTTTTTTTTTTTTGGGGGGGGGGGGGGCAAAAAACACGTGTTTTAATAAAGAGCTGTAAGAGGTGTAAGTTTTTGTTTAGCATTTCTTGCATTTGAAAATGAGTTAAAACCAGAAATGTGTCCTGCCTATTTCGTATAGCTGATGTGACAGTCTCATTTCAGCAAAGATCTATATTGTTAGTGGGGCACCAGTGTGGAAATTATGACCTGGCCGGTACTTTAAGACCCCTTCTGAGGGGTGAATGAATTGATGAAATCCCTCACGCGTCACTATGGAAAATGGCTGATCAACCAATGCAATTATTGCCATTATTTCCTTATTTCCATTGTTTTGTCCTTAGCTCTGGTGTTGATATCTTAGAATACTGATGAAGTTTAAATATTGGTCGGCAGTATCAACCAATATACACATCGGACTGATGCCGATAACTTGATTTTTAACAAATATTGGCTGATACAAAATGTTAACCAATATATCATGGATCCTAACATATTGCTTATTCGATGTTCATAGAAATATGGAATGCAGATAATAATTAACAACATTAATGATATTCTTAATAATAATAATAAAGACAAATATATTGCCTCCAATATATTTGCACCTATTCCAATACCAATATGTCCACCTTTAAACTGCAGCTCTCTTCGTTGTGGTGATAGAAGGATGGTGCCTTGTTCTGTTTGATCACTAGGCCTCGCATCCAGTGGGTCCCTGCATGTTATGTCACACACTACTGTAAATGCCCATAGGGTGAGCCAAGACCACTGGAAAGGTTATCAAACAATAGCGGCCCCCATACAGACTTCAAATTAAACTACAGCTGAGAAATGTCTAAAGATATGTTCCTGGCGTCCTATACTTGAACTCAGGTGACGTCCATCCCAAAACACCAACTGCTGCAATACTGCAATACTGATGCCTTAGTTTTAGGAGGCACTGACTGATATTCTACTCCAAGATCTGCAGGTTTGGCTGCCTGTAGCTCATTCAAGATATGTAGAGAAGCTAGGCATGTTGCAGCCTAGTACCGATAGCCACCAGTGCCCTCTGCCATTCAGTGATGTACAAAGCGGCATGTTCACTACATCATCGTCAACAAAAGATTTATTTTACACCCAATACTGCTCTCTGGCTCAGTTTTATAATTTTATAAAATACCATGTACTTTTATCTGACTAACCAGTGAAGCAGACCATCCAATAGGTCCATGACAATCTGAAACATGTTTTTGTTATATGAGAACACAACCTTTCTATTATTTCTTCAGTTCTTCATCATTTTATCATCTAGTACTGCCATAAGATAACCGACAAAGCCACAATAAACCAGGCCTGAGCAGTACTGTGGCTGAGGTGCATTTGGTACCATGTCAACACCCTTAATTACATTCTGTTGAAAGTAAACAAACTGTCTTTTCTGATCTCAGGAAGGCTTCACAGGCAAAACGATGTTTCCGGCTAAGAAGCAAAAAATGTGCCCAACTCTACAAACATCTCGGCTCGTACTGCTGAGGAAAAAATCTCATCTCTATACGCATGGCCTCTTTTCCTTGCTTGCTGACGCTTGTTGTAAACAAGCCTAAACAGAGGCAAGGTCAAATGTTTGGCCTCATTAGCTTGGCATCTGTGAACGCAGATATTCCCTATGCCCGGGGAGACAGTCTGAGGCTTTGTGGTTGGAGTGGTCCAGTGCCCACACCTGCTTTCTCAACCCTGCTCAGAGCACAGGAGCAGATATACATTTTCCATTTGTACAAGTGCCAGTACAAGTACACAGGAATGTTTTAGTTTTCACATATCCCATCTTGCCCTCCTTTTAGGACATAGATACATATTCAGGAGACAGTGAAGTTTGGGGTTATTCAGTGCAGATGGCTCTCTGGTCAGGATTTTTCTTTGGTCGTCAGTATACCCACATGGTGGGACCACTGGTATCCATTAGAGTCAGCAATCTCATTTAACCTGACAGTGTTTATCACAGATGCTTTTTAAATTTCACATCAGACATCCTACATGCTTTCTCCAAGCTACTGTGGGTAGCTTTTATACATGGCCACACACAAACTCACACATAGTGAACATAGTGAAACAGTCTATGCTAAACATAGACAGGTAGGCAGGCAGACAGGCAGGCACACTGACAGACAGACAGACAGACAGACAGACAGTCAAGCAGGCAGGCAGACAGGAGGGCACACAGACAGTCAAGCAGGCAGGCAGACAGACAGACCATAAACATGTTTATGCCGAAGGAATATTCTTGTGAACATCATTTAATGGTGAATTCATTTATTCTAGTAAATGCCAAGAGTTTCATGTGCTTGGCAGTTTCAGGGCTAAACCTAATCCCACCCCACCCACCTCCATCCTGGTTCTAGCTCCCTACTTACCCACATTCGCAGGAGATTTATACCCTCCATTGAAGTTAGAAAAAAAAAAAGAATAAATAGGAATGAAAGAGTTAGGGTGTGTGTGGATGGCTTTGTGTGCCTGAATATCTGAATGTGTAGAAGTTTTGTGTTTGTATGAATGTGTTTACTTACACCTCATCAGAAACAGGGCAGTCAGAAAGTCAGCAAGTGGCCTCCATTGACAAAGGGAACATTAGTGGAAAGATTTCGGCGGGGGGGAGGTAGCTAGCAGAAGCAGCTCTCTGAGAGCCGTCATAGACTGTGACACCAGCTTTTTGCCATGGCTCAGTTCAAGGAGATAAAAAATGGACCATTATGGTAACATGAGCTTCAGGGAGAGAAATAAAAAAGGCGAAAGAAGAAGGACAGACAGAGACAATAAGCAGGTATTTCTCTTGCTACTACCAACCTTTTTAAGTATGCCAGCCATTATTTCATAACGCGGTTTGCCTCTTAATTGATCAGTGCCTCCGGGAGACGTCCACCCCAGGTGAGCAGCTGTATAGCGGACCTGCACGCACCGGCTGCAGCCAGGGGCTCAGCTCTTTAATCACTTTAACCAGAAAGTCAATAACCTTCATGAGTCAATTACAGAGGGGAAAAAAAGCCACAGGCATAAGACAGAACAGCTCCCTGCGTTCAGACAACTGGTTACTCCAACTGATAAATCATATTCAGGGTGCAGAAGCCTTCCTGGAAGATATATTCACATTAATGTTAGTAACAATAAAGCCTATAAATTGCCTGGTTAGGCTTTGAACAATTTCCATCACAAAGTACGGATGGCATGTACATATCGCAGAGGACGGCGAGAATGGCTGAAAGCACAAAGGAAAAAGTACTGTCTGCCTCCCACTGCTCACGAACACAACGAGCCGATCTGGCCACACACACACCACACTGAATTAATAGGAGGCAGAAAACAATTACAGCTCAACCTCGGTGACTAAGCCAGGGCAGGTCGTTCACCGCTATCGATTGATAAGCCACGCTAGTGGAATCAGGACACGGGGGCATATGAAGGAGGAGGAGGAACGCTGAGGAGCAGCAGCAGAGTGAGAGAGACATGACAGGCAAAATTACACAGTAACCCAGGATTGACAGCATGCCTGCATTCAACACAGCCTTTATGTGCATGCTCCTATAATACATGCTAATTCGTTATGCTTCATAATCTGTTGATTAGGAGGCTACACCACCTACCCTGACATCACAAACTAAAGCTGTACCTGCCTTTGTAATTCCTTCCTCAATCTTCTCCAAAATCCAAGTTTTATGCCTCAATCTACAAAGTTCACATAAAGAACCAAAAAAAAGCTCAAAAAATGAAAAAAAAAAACAGCTCAAACTGTAAGATACTGCAAAGCTTTGGTCATGAGACACTCTCCTCTAACATTTTTCTTCTACTTCCCTACATGTATAGTAGGGTCTAGTTAGGTGTCAAAAAATCCAAAGCACAGCTAGCATGCTGTCATGCGCATGTAGGTGTGTTACGCGATACATGTAGTATACAGAGATTTATAAATGGTTAACAAATGCAAAAATATTGCAGCTACAATATGATTAGGCTGATATCAAGTTAATTTCACTGAGTTTTGTGGGTAAACAACATCCAGTGCAGAATCCCTGAAGGTCATTCCTATGAAAATGCTATCTATTAATGAGCTGAAAATGGAGAGGCAGAGGAAAAGACCTTTAGGATATCTCCGGAAGACATGCCAGCTTGAGAGAAATCCATGGTTCATTAGACATCACTGAACTTTCCACTGTGGCTCAGTCAGCCTAATAAACCTTGGGGGGGGGGGGGGGGGGGGGCTGTTTTCCTTCTCTCCAATTCTATTGCAAGCACCCCCCCGGTGCGGCGGTTGTG
>JAAGVU020000008.1:2906630-2916793 GCA_011763525.2 Mormyrus iriodes | reverse complement strand
CATCCTGGGTTGTTCCCTGCCTTGCGCCCGCAGCCTCCGGGATAGGCTCCGGACCCCCTGCGACCCGAAATGGAATAGGCGGTTCTGGAAAATGGATGGATGGATATCCCAAGGCTCTACTGTCAAAACAGACTAGCCATTTTCTTCCTTTTGTGGGTATTTAGTGGTTTATAACTAAATGGCAACTGAGTAAGATGAGAATACAGAGTCTTGAATAAATTGTATATCACAACTGGAAAAAGAGACAGGGAAAATGTGAAATAATAGAGCAGGATATGAACTAGTCGCATTAAATCTTAATGTCCTGCCCTACATGCAGAAACAGAATTAAAGGTCAAAAGTCACAAGGTACAGTGGGACAGACAAGATGACATGTCTGTGACTGAACTAGAGAATGACACAAGGCCCATTAAGGCTCTTTTGAAGACTTTTAGGAAGGATAAATGTGCTGTTATCCCCAAGGGAGTGTAGCCGAGTGGAAGATGACACCTGGCATGAGAGCAGTTTTCATGCCACAGTGAATCCATTACTCAGAACTCCTACTCCAAAGGCAGACTGACAATTATTTTGGAAAAAAAATTTAAATCCTGGATCAGGTCCCAGACTTGGTGCTGTGCTGGAGCCATTAGTGCCGGTTGTCTCCTGCCATAAGGGAAGCAAACTGGACCAGCAATACCTGTCCAACTCTCTTTCTGCACTCAGTGAACATCTCAGTGATCAGGTGGAAGCCCCCACCCCAAAAAAATGCCATTACCATGTCACCTTCATCCTTATTGTGGAGAATAGGAAGTACAATTGAAGAAATGATTTACTATTGAGACCACATCCACCTAACTAGCTTGAGTGAGCATCACCCTTCTGGATACTAAGTACAAATCTCCCAAAAGAGAGCAAAGTGTTGCATTTGAGGCTTTTATGGAAATACCCTTAAAAGCAGAATACTCTTTCAATCACAGTATGTGCTCTCTATTGAAGTGAAATAGCTTCATTGCAACAAGGCAAAGTCTGTAGTCCTTTCAGATTCAAGTGGAAAATGTCACGGATCAGCCTCAATTTTGATGGATAAGAGAGGAGACTGTGGTATGGTAGCTAGTCATAACTGCTAAGTTGCAACTTCAGTAGAGTTTGGAAAGGGTCACACAAGAACTGCCTTTTCATTCTTATCACATCACATCACGACAAGGAATGGAAGGCAGGGATGAATGTATCTCTCTTCCAAAAGATTCTGTCTGGCGTATAATTGAGAGCCTGTACCACAGAGAATATATTTACTTTATTAACACTGCAATAAAACAGCGTGTTGTTACAGCACTGAAACACAAGATAGTTCACTTACTACAGCCACACATGTAGTACTGTAGTCGGAAATATAGAGCCAAATACATCTTTTACGACTTATGAAAGAGGTCACCTCCTGAGTTGCTAACGTCCTACCTGAAGCTCTAAAAATGGCAGTTGGTGACTGTCTAATGACACAAATCAAAGTAGTCAAAAAAGACACAGTATGGGAGGCCTGTAGTGAAAAGGACACAGCAAAACATGTCTTGGTCCACAAACCCCAATTACACAGGGTGCCTGGCGAAGAATCAAACAGCCATTTCTTACCTGCCATCATCTTCTGGGCCTCATATGGCTCCATGTAGCCATCATTCTCAGGCACCTTCTCTGAAATGTTCTGGGTGCCCCCCACCTGTTCTGCATCAAAGGGGTCAGCATAGTCCTCCAGGATGATAAGCTAAAAGATAGAAAGAGAGGAGGAAGGGGTATACAGAGGACAAAGACAATTTGTCAGTTCAATTTTTTTTTTTGGTAGACTGTAATTAAAGCTAACAACATCAACAAGCAAACGGCTTAAGAAACATTGATTTAACAACACTGGATTAGCTTGGGTTGGAATGGGGTGGGATCACGTTTGGTGAGCAGTTTTGGGGATGGATGAAAGGCAGCTGACTGAGGCAACTCAAACAGCTGGTGCCCACCCAAAATTCTGAGGCCCACAAATGCAGCACTGCCCTTTAACCAAATGATGAGTCAAAAACAGAGTATGAGGGGGGAGGGTAGCATGTGGATCACATGGGCCATCCCTAACTTGCACAATCCCTTCTGTTCTGCATATGTCAGTCCATCAGGCGCAGATGGAGGACTTAACTAACTTAATGACAGAGTCTGGAAAATGGTCGAGGAAGGAGGAGAAAGTAAATCAGTAGACTGCCTTGCGCAATGAAAATGGTATCACATATATGAGGTGCTGGCAACGAACCAGGGCTAATGGTAGGGTTACCCTCTTAATTTGAGCGCAGCTCTAGTGAAAATGGAAGCCTTTGGATCAGGCAGCACAAACGTTCCTACTGGAATTATAATCTGTCTCCATACTCAAAGTGCCACATGGAAAATCAAAACCTGGATCCTTTTTTAACACAGTGGCCAGCTCATGCTAGCGAGTCATCCTTACCAGGGCTGTTCATTTAGCGGGAAGGTACTGTCAACATGGAGCATTGCACAAAACCTGAGTGTTTTAATTATGAAATTTGTCTTGAACACTCAGGTTTGGGAAAGCCAAACCTCAAAATACAGCACTGCCGATGCAAAAGGACCATGCATCTGACACCACAAGAAAACCACAACACCAGTCCCTGTCATGGCACTGAGGAAACCGCATATAGATTTGCAGCAGGGATTTGGATTGGGTACAAAGGGGCACTGAAAACGCCCCAACTTATGCCGTTTCACAGAGATTACCATATGGGCTTGCCTGGACCTCAGAGACCAACAAGCAGAGTGGAAGCAACTTGGCATCACCAGTCAGTCTGTCAAGTGTCCAGGGAAACAGACGGACTAGAGAAGTTTATGTTCCAGGCAAAAAGAATTATCAGGGCTATTTTTCAGGCCCAGAAATACATGAAAGATAATTGTCCTTTATACAGCTAACGTGTCAGATAGTACTACACACCATCTTCAGTGAAGGGCTCCAAACAGGCAGGCAAAATTGCACCAGTGAGTAAAGCATAGTTTTAAGGATACCTCAGAAACCAAAGACACAATCAAAACCCATTTCAACTGACCCTAGTGATAATTCCAGTAGAAAATTGCCTTTCAAATGGGTTTGCATACAGCTCAAACTTAATACCACTTTGATTTATTGCGTGCTGGCGATGGCTCCCCCAGCAGTGAGTTCCAAGAATGGCTCATACCAATCGAGACCAATCAGCAGTCTACTGGTTTCAACTGGGACTTCCAATAAGGATGAGAAAGCAGGACACAAATCCCATGATGAGTCATGCCTTGCCAGAAAAGGCCGATGTTTCATCACCGGCTGAGCAGAAGCATCGGCGTGGGCACGGCCCAGGCCTGTTCATATTCTACTGCTCCCACTGCATGGCACATGCTTCCCATTGCTCCCAAATCGCACCAAAGGTTGTGCCTCCCACGCCTGTGCACCATGACAACAGCTAACACCTCGCAAAACAGGAGCCCATGGCTATTGCAAACTCTGTGATGCATTGCCTAGTGCATCAAGACCCACATTACCTTTACCCCCACCCTGCGGACATAAAGCCTAGCCACCCGGGGGTGGGGGATGAATTAATTGTATATTAGCACGTGAAAAAGTCCCACCCTGATATTTCTCTTTCATACTTAAGTTTGTTGCAAATTATCAGAGAGCATGCAGAAGACAAGGCCACTTCGACTTTAAAAAGCAAAGGCATGCAGTGTATGTTTAAACTGACCTGCACACAACAGATGGAATAGCTTGGCTTAAAACAGTAATTTCAGATGAATTCAGGTTCAGCTAAATGTCTAATGTTTGCACGTTTTCTCCTACATTTCCAGGCCAGCCACTCAGTTTAGCATACTGTAATTGTAAGTTTGCTTTTGTGTGAGGTCTGTGACAGACAGGGATGAGATCCAGAGTAAACAGTCAGCGGTGTGTTTTTTTTTTCAATCTCACAGCGCTGATTGAACAAAAACATTTGGTGGATAGACTGGGTTCCACACACTGCCAGAGGGGCAGAGCTCTAGAAGTGACACATTGTGGCCGCAAAAACACCACCTTTCCAGCCCTCACTGCCTGGAAGTCAAGTTATTTATCCCCTGCTTCTGAGTTCATTCTGTTCCACGGAAATAACCCAACAATCAATTGAAAAAGACAGAAAGAAAAAAAAATACAACATAAAGATATATTTTTATGCCGAATTTTGTAAAAAAAAAAAAAAATAGGATAATAAAAACAGGAGAATAATAAATTGTCCAATTAAATAAAAAGAAGCCATATTATTTTAATACATATATACTGTATAGGCTCTATTTCCTAAGCATCTTTTGTGTAATTGATCTTGTTTGGTACTAGATTTCAACAGGCAATATTAATTTTTTCTTTACCACGTTTCACTAAAGGAAGTGTAGAGCCTATGCTATGTGAAATACGCTGTGTTGTGTACTTTCCTCCAATTTCCATGACAGTTGCCCACACAGATGACTGCAATAGATTTCTTCAGGGCTTAAATGGATGTCAATGGGAGCAGGACCCCATTACCACAGAATATGAAGACTGAGGGCTTGGGATAAAAAGGCTGCAGACCGGAGGACTCTTAATGATTACCTAGAACATTACTGCTGCAATTCCTCTGAAAATCAGCTGTGTTTGAACACCAGGATGTGGACATCCCATTAAACCTACAGCTATGTCCAAACTGGCTGTTCACCAGCCAACAATACTTCAGTTAGCAAGCACATACATTCACTGGTATAAATGACCTCAGCTCAGTCATGAGTGCTATGTGAGCATTTTGACTTGGAACCACAAACAGAACCGCCTGACACAAGAACTTGGCAGGAAGAACCAGGTTCATTTACAAAGTTTTCCCTTTCCAGAGATGAAGATGGTGTGGGTTTGGGCTAAGATGACACAAACGGAAACAATGAGTTCAAAAACAAAGACGGACAAAGAAGTCAAAACAAATATGGGTCTGATGGCAGGGCTGAACAAGGGACATTATTTCACAGAAGATCACAGGCTTTGTGACCGGCACCAATTGGTATCTGGGTTATAGGGGGAAAACAAATCAGTATAGAGCCACTCTGCACATTATGAAGAAGGAAAGTGCAGGTGGAAATAATAAATATAAAATATCCCCCGTCACCTGACCCTCCTTCTGGAGAAGGCAGACACCGACCCTTTCTCACAACCACCAAGCACCAGCTGGCACTGAGACTCCAGAGTTCAGTCAGGATCAGAGTTTACAGTGACCGCATAAAAACCAGTAAGATCTTTGCATCTCAACACAACCAGTATGTCTGTGTCAAACTAAATATGGTAATTACTATCTTTCTTTCACTCCAATATCTTTAACGATTTTTATCCAAGGGAAAAAAGTGTGACAGTAGAATCGTGTAAACCTATGTATTTAAAGCATCTTGTATGGCAGTGTAATTTGTCTACATCCTGTTATAGAAGTAAATTGAGTCAAGGTGGGAATCTAAAACACAACGGGAATCGAAACGAACAAGCTAAAAAAGTTCCTTTTTATTTTGACTGCCTCTACTTCTTTGAATAAATATACTTTCATTAACATTTCAAAATAACACTTTAAGAGACACTAGTGAAGAAATACAGAAAACAACTTATCCAAAACATAAACAGAGTTCATTTGCATTAGAAAAGTGGTTTCAGATCTGAGACTTTAGAAAAGCTCTGTAAATGTCTTCCACTGCCGGCAATCTTCATAGCAGGCAACATCCATGTCCTTGCAACCTCCTTAGGCAGGGATGGCTGAATAAAGCCCCCCTTCCAAGCCTTTAAAGTGGTTGTGTAGATCAAGCAGAACTGGACAAGGACTTCCACAATTACAGGCATTCTGGTGTCCATGCTGTGCTCCTGCCTCACCAAGTACTTCCCCTGGCAGCAATGAGGATCTGCAGACACTGGGACAAAACAGCCCGCAGCACTACAGCTTTCTGGGAAGTAACATCCATTTCAAAGCGTAAAAAACATAATACACACATCTCAGCCTAATTATTCCACTGGAACTGCAGACTGGATCCTTTTTTAAATGGACAGATTCACATCTCACATCGGCAAAGCCCACTCTGAGACCTAAATCTGCAATCCTGAGTTAGCCGGTCCAGTCCTTTAACTACTGCACTCATCCTTAAGATGAGATTTGGAGTATGTCGCTGTTCTATTGTTGCCAGTTAAAAAGAGACTAGGCATAGTTTCAGCAAAGAACACTGATGAACTCTACTTGAAGTCTCATCATCTAGTGAAAACTGTCATACTTCCCAATCATTTCTTTTAAGCAGAGGAAGATGAACTACATGTTTTGAAAGCAAACACAAAATAAACGTCAAGATGACTTGACGTCAAGATGTAGATACACAATTAAGTACTGCAGAGTATTAATCACTCAGGTTTTGGACTGCGTGCCCAGTCTTTAAGCAAAAGAAAGTGATGCACCACAAACCATGACTGGTGATGTGCAACACCTATGCCTGCTGCACCACTTAAAAATGTGATCAGAATAGTATACACACATCACGTACCCAGCTAACAGGGAGTGTTCCTAGAACTTTAGTCAATGCTTTGTGAGTCTTCTCAAAGTTGGCAGAGAACTTTCTTATGGTGACATTAATGGAACATTATTTTCACTTTTTGTATTTTAACAAAGGTTCTGCCAATGTCAGCACAATAACATTATTACCTCAGCATCCATACATCCATCTTCTGTAACTGTTTGACGTTGCAAATGTCACTATTCAGGGTCACGGGGGGTCCGGAGCCTATCCTGTCTCTTTCCTCTGGGTTCTCTAGTTTCCTCCCACAGTCCAAACATATTCAGTTAGGCTAACTGTTATCTAAAATTTTCCTATAGTATACAGCTATATGTGTGAGTGTGTATGTGTCCTGGCATTGTACCCCAGATATTGCCTGGAGCCCTCATAAGGGCAAGTGGACGGATGGATGGATTTTCCCTCATACATCCATACTTTATAGTCTAAGGAATGACCAGTGGCAGGAACTTCATAAAGATCACCTTAAAAACATATTAACAACAAAATAAAATAAAAATAAATAAACCACCAGGACAGCGTAAAGCTGACGGCGACTGAATCTGGGGCCATTTATGGGCCGAGAGGCGACAGAGAAGATGCAATAAAGAAAAAATAAGCAGTTCACAAAGGCCCCAGCCATTAAAAAAAAAAGCCACAGTGCTTCCTCAGCTGAAGGGGGTCGGTGTTACCCCTTCATTTATGACCCCAGTCAAACGACGAAGGTGGAGAAGACAGAAAAGCTTGGTGAAAATGTGACATTTATGGGATTTGGGCGAAAGATAACCTATGATAACTGAAGAGGCAGTAGCTCGGCAGCAGTAAGTGGTTCCATCAAACCTTTCTACAGCCGCTATTCGGTTGCTGTTTAATAGGGAAACTGCTGTCAGCAAACAGACGATAACCATCATAGACGTTCTGATGTAACACTGAACAACTGAATTCCTAAGTGATCAACAATCCTCATAGGCTTTCAAAGGTAACTGATCATCTGAACAAGTCAAGGGCATCCCATGGCCTCCGATTTAAGGAGAAATCATTTTCTTTACAGATGAAGTCTCCTTCACCCCAAATATCTGCATTATCCAGTGCATAAATTCTACATACAAGACCAATTACTATGCTGATTCTGGACTGTTCCTTCCTTCATGCAAGTATGCTGTCTTTGGATGACCTTGCAATGGTGACAAGCAAAATTCAGGGGCCTGCAGGCTTTCTGTGATTACCATGGCCATAATACAGAATCATAGAATGCAGATAACAGATTTTTTTTTATTTTGCTGGTTCTTATTTTGTATAAATTTTTTGACAATATATCATTTTGGAACTAAAGCTAAAAAAATGGAAAGCATGAAAGCACTTCTTATACAACTAGCAAGGCTTTTCGGTTTTTCACTGGGTAAATTAATTTGTCAGATTTAGCTTTTACCATTATGAAGAGCTTCTCTACTGAGCACTCAAGGTCAAGTCTAGAAGCTAATATTGGGGGGGGGGGGGTCAGTGGGAAAAAAAATGTTGGATAATGCACATTTCATAAGGGCTCCATTTAAACCTAAAAGTGTTTTAGCTCACCAGTTGTAGGTCTGAACACTGACCATATTATCAAGCACATTTGAATCAGTATTGCCACCAATGTAGGGCCTCTCTCCCAGAGTATTCCGAACCTTACACCATTTACAGTATTATCAAAGCTGCAATGAACTGATATCATGTTTCTTCCAGCAGATACATTGTGGAACAAAATATTTGCTCAGTGAGGATTTTTTAAATGGTCTTATTTGCTTCCTGGAAAATCTGTAGTTTTTGAGATGCAGTTTTTATATTGGCTTAATCTTTGGAGCTCCTTGAAGACCCATCCCCAAACACTTCTTAGATCTGTTTGTCTACACAAATGTGGAATGGGTTAGGTACAAGTCAGGTTTCCGGTTGCTACATCAAAGTCATCAGTCCCCACTGATTGTTATTGATTGAACTTGTTTTCAAAACAGAGCGCTTCCAATTACACAGCAGGAATGCTTTAGTATTTTACCGGCAAATTCAAAAACACGGTCTGACACAACATGATAGACAGTGCTGCTAAGTATTATATCTCTTGTGTATGTTACTTCTTCCGTTCTAAATTCTAGATTCTATAGAATTTAACCTCATTTTGAAAATGGACTGGGGTCACTTCAACCCCAAAAATAACACAGGGGATATACAGTATCAGTCAAAAGTCTGAGCAGGTCTACTTGAAATTATAAAAATCTATGCTTTAGCATTTTTAACACAAATTGAAGTTGGTCTAATGAGGCAAAATTTGAAATACCTGGCTGTAATATATTTATATATAGGCTTTTGATGGGTAGAGTTGGCTCATGCAGGACTGCTCGTTACATACAAAAATCTGGATGTCTTCTGCATAAAACCCCACCCCATCATCAGATTATTTTTGGGAGTTGCTGGGGCCTGTTATTAAAGCACAAAAATAAAAGGGCACAATAACAAACTTGAGAATCTCCCCTTTTACCTTTTTTTCCTGCTACATACATTCAGCTGGGATACTTGCTTTTAGCTATCAAGCCATGTTTTTCTATGTTCTTAAATAATAGAATTAGTAACATTTTTCTATGCATTTTTAGAGACTGGGTAACTTTGCTGGCTAATCTTCTAAAGTGAAAGACATACTCTGTCACGAATGCATAGAAAGAAGCGTGTCACCATCTCATCAAAACAGGTCCCCGAAACATAAAAGAAAAAGGTACAAAGATGATGCCAGAGCGAAAATAGTAATTCCGTGGGGATGTTTAAGTGCCTAGTCCAACTCCAAGTGATGTAACTATGTACTATACAAAGAAACAGGCACAAACGGAATCAAACACTACCCACAGTTGGCTACACACTGAGCCTCCCATACGCATGTGTTCCAGGTTCCATTTTTCCACATTTGGTGTCCTCATATAGGGTTGGCCCCACCCACCAGAACATACCACTGTCCCACGTAACACAGCAAAATAAACAGACACAAGACACTGCACCCACACTGACACCCCACACACAGAAGTACAAACAGACACGTCAACAACAAGTAACAAATAAACCAAAAATCTAACTTGGATAATGCATGTATTGTGTGTTTGTCAGATAACTGCAAAGCTGTAATTATGTTACTGTAATGTGTATGTGTATCAGCCTAATGTCAAAATGACCATGTGGCTAGCTCAATGGGACTGTTATGAATAGAGAGATATGCAGGAGTATTGTGTAGCCACGGACCATGACGGCCCCTCTGTCACATACTGCTTTTACAGATCCTTTCCTCCTTTTCATTGCTCTCCTGCCAATAGCCAACAGGGAGATCAAAGTCTGTTCATCCATCCATTTTCTATACCTGCTTGTCCTATGCAGGGTTGCAGGAGTCTAGAGCCTATCCATTCTGGAAGGTACAGGGGCAAGGCAGGTAATTTGCCAAGTCTGTCATAGCTCTACATTTTTCTGGTCACAATATTAACAGAAAATATGCAAGGAAGCAGGGGCGGCACGGTGGTGCAGTGGTTGGCGCTGTTGCCTCACACCTCTGGGATCAGGGTTCCCGTCTCCGCCCGGGTTCCATGTGTGTGGAGTTTGCATGTTCTCCC
>JAAGVU020000008.1:2845601-2898069 GCA_011763525.2 Mormyrus iriodes | reverse complement strand
GTATATTGGTGACTGAAACTGAAGCGTTATTTATATCTAACATTAGATATGTTTAGTTATTTTATGTTAGATATAATTAACGCACTGGTTTCATTTTCTCTTGCTTCTCCAATATCTGTGCTCAAGCTTGTTGCAATAGGCAAAAAGCATTCAGTTAGACTCAGTGCTATAAGCAAAAACAACTTGTTACACATTACTTATTCATTAAAGGTAATAAGAAGGCCACAAGTGCAAAAATAACACCTCAGTACAACAGTGGTTTGTAGAAAGGCTTCTCTGAATGCACAACTCAACCATAAAAGCAGTTCTTGAAGCAAAAGTGTGTCCCATCTGGTATTCGTTTAGAGTACCTAATTAAAACGCCAGAGTACACCGGCAATCAGAATGAGTAGGATGCAGTGGCATGAGCTGGGAGAAGTATGAAAATATATATTTTTTTAAATTAAAAAAAAAATGAATTCAAGCTTGGTTGATATTTCTAAGCATTACTCACGCTATTAGGAATCTCAGACCAAAAAAATAAATTGTGACGGGCAGCAACTCTGGAGGTGAGAAGCACGGCTCAGGAAAACCTGCCATCAAACCCAAGAGCTGCTTGAAATTCCTCACGCTGATTGCAATCAGAGCTCCACATCATGCATCAGCAAGCACCACATTCAAGCCTAAAACGGTAAGCTCACTCTCCCGCCATTGTATCTGCTGTCATCTCACCATGCTAACCATCCATAATGAAAACACTAAAACCTGTTCCATATGAGCTGCTTTTGTATCACCAGCAGGAGGAGGGAAGTCATCAACGCTTAGTGCGGAGGCACGCTTGCTAAAACCTGAAATGCAAGCAACACAAAGGCCCCGTCTCCCATTTTCCCACGTAACAGCTGGAAGTTTTATTAGGTGTTCAGATGGCTTCTGTTCCACAGCTCTTAATTAATGTCACACAATGTTGTCTAATTGGCCAGCAGAAAAGCCAGATAAAAGGTTCTGCTGCGCCTCACCTTTATCCCACAGTTTTGTTCCCCATGATTCCTAGGAAACTGCACACGGCTCTCCCCAAACCCCAGTACTAACAGAGTATTGGAACAACAGAATCATCCTAAAAGAATCATACTTAATGCAAATAATTCATCCCAATTCATTTACATGTTTTTACATTTCAGCCTAAAACACCGTGACGTCATACATACTATCTATCCCTTTGACATCCTATTGCAAACATTGTCTTTAGACAAGCCTAGATTTTATATACTTAACATTTGTCTTAATATGGATAATATGGATAATAATCCTTATTTCTTCCTAGAGAGTGTGTTTTCTAATTGGTACTCTGAGATTAATTCCATGGGGGGGGGTCTAGAATTTACCCCTGAAGTTATGCGCACAAGCCAAGGAACAACCGAGAATGCAGCGCCAACCCATTGCAGGGCAAACACATGTACACACCTTTCATACACACTGGACACCTATGGCCAAGTGAGTAATTCCAATTCACCTTCACCTCATTTTTAAACTGTTAGGGGAAACCTGAGATCAATTATCTTATCAATATGATCTTATCAATTATCTTGATCAATATTATATGTAATCATCCCACATTGCCTATCATTCTAGAAAACTTCAAAATTTAGCCCTAATCTTTAGCCACCTTTATAATAAGGTGCTGTTGTGCAACATTGACTACACAAAAACAAGTCTCACATAATGGTCAAATTCAACAAAGAGAAAACGAATGGGCAACATCGGAAGAGCAACAAAGCAAACATGTAATATATATAGCAGACCATACATGCTATATTTTGTTTAGTTTTTTTTCTTCATTTTGTCAGGAATGACTTGTTACAAACATAACACAAACTAGGCTTCAGTAACTACTGATGGCAAATTAAAAGTTGGTACAAATGAAACACAAACAGCAGGCCACATGATTTCAGGTATAATGGAAGCAATGTCAATTCCTGGGCAGCAGCCAGTGAGCACCACCAATTAAAAGGACTTTTAGTGGCCTGTGACGCAACACCCAGAAGCAGAAAACATAGGCAGGCAGTAGATATCCTAATGCAGGGGTATGCAACCCTGATCCTGGAGTGCCAGTATCCAGCAGGTTTTCCATCCTACCTGGTCTCTGATGAACTACGTCTGATCTCATGCAGACAGTCATGCATCAGGTAGGACAGAAAACCTGCTGGAAACAGGCACTCCAGGATCAGGGCTGTCTAATGTATATAGCAATATAAGGAGAAGACTGAAGTTAAATATTATCTAAGTTGAGTGCTTTGCTGCAGACACTGGCACCTTTATATAGTTGGTAATTAGCCTATTTGCAAGTCTTTGGACAGCAGGTGGAAATCAGAGTAACTGGAGGAAATACATGCAACATGAGAAGAACATGCAGACTCAGAACAGAGGCAGGATTTAAACCCCCAACGCTGGAAGTTTCAGGCAACGCTGCTACTGACTAATCCACTTTGCCACGTGATGTAAACAAATTCACTCCCCGCAAAACGAATCGGAATTGCATCGGTATTTCGAAGATTTCGAAGAGATTTATAGTTGTTCGTTTGTTTGCTTGCAAATCCTATTCAAGTAGGCAAAGAACGGCTCCGGAAATTTTTGACAGCATTCTGGCAGATATCCACATTACGAAACGTGTGACGACTATTAATAGATATTTCTTCATACTTGTGTACAGTTTAGATAAATTTACTTTTTAAATACGGTTCGCTTCCTGAAGCAACTCGCGCAGCTTGTGTTTACAAAAAAAGACGAGAATTAACACAAAGTTTCTCCTGAATGTTTGACAGGTCCTCAGCGGGTTACAGAGACATTGCTGGGAAGGCGCCTTACCTTCTCCTGCTCCGCAGGAGGCGAAGTGGGAGATTTCACGGTCGCGGGAGACGGGGATGGACACGGTGCTACTACAATGGCCGGATTAGAGTTGCCTTTCTCGATGGTTTCCACCTTAATGAGTCGGTGTTTTGGTGATATGTACTTTCCCTCTGGCGAGCCTAGTGCAGTCTGGCCGCTTGCGAAGGAGACGTGTCCTCCTCCGGTGTAGGGGTCCTCGAAGTCCAGCTCCTTCTGTAGTTTGTACGCAGCTAGGATGTCCGGTTGTGCGGGGCTCGGATAGTGAGAGGTGGCTCCGGAGCTGGGCTGCTGGTAACCCGGCGTGCCTGGCACAGCGGGATGGCAGTGCCTGTAGTCCGGTTTCGGGGGAGCCGGAGGTGCCGCTTTGGTGGTTTTGAATCCCAGGTGTTCCTTGAACCATTTGGCCATGCTGCCAGCGCATTGCTTACAAGTCGGTTTTTAATGTTTGGTCCACTTTCACTGCCGAGGTCCACCTCTTTCAGTATGAGACTTGGTCCTTGGCTTTTTCCTAGTTACTGCTGAGCGCTTCTCAAGCTCAGCCCGCGTCCTTTCGTGCCTCACTGACCGAAGAGCACAAACGGCGTCAGCCAGTCCGCTTTTTCCAGCAACTTGTTTCTTACGCAGTGACAGCCAGACCGCTCAACTGTGTCTCCGCTGAGGAATATGGGAGCACACGCTTGTGAGCATGGGGTACTGTAAGCGCTCTCTTCTGCCCAGGTACCTGAGTACGTTCACTGCCCCCTACTGGGCGACTATGATTGTGGTACCTGCTGTACTACCATTCCGTTTTGAAAATTAAACGAAGTCTACCAGTCCATAAACAAACGTTGTATTTTTAAAACATATTATTATAATCTAACCAATTATTAAACTTTAAACAGCTGTAAAACGCGTTGTGTAATACAGGCATATAAAAACGTAGCTTATGTAGCACCGCTTGAAAATTAGTAATAAACATAAATGTTCTCACTAATATTATTAAGACCGCTAAAAAGCGTGCCATACAAGTTTAAGTATGTGATTAAATGTTTACAGAAGTCTCCAAAACAGCGGGCATTACTGTACTGTTGCAAGACTTATATAAAAGAATGTTTGTTACAGAGGGATTTGCAATGATCGCACTGCCCATATTAACCACATCTCGGATACATTACAAAATTGGAATAATTTGTCTTTATTGTCAGGTAATCGTATATTAAAAACGACAAAATCATGAATGTTTGTGTATCTACATATAAATATTTCGTTGGTATAATACGTGTAGTATAAAAATAAAAAACCTTGGATGTTGCCATGGTTGAAGGAGGCTACAGTCATACTGTGTAACCGTACTGTTCTGAACAAAGGCTTTCACAGACAATGACAAGCGCTCCTGTAATCACGTAGTGGGAGCGACTTACCTACATTTGGCGCACTGGAGTTTGTGTTATGCTGTTATGTCAGCTTCTTGTTATCCGTGTCACATGTGCAAGCTAATATATGAAGCTGTTGCACAATCGTTCCAAGTCTGTCGAAAACGAATTATTACAGAAAAGTCCATTAACCTTTTACTGCGTAATCTAGTGTTTGGATTTAGACTGCTTTACTGCAGGGGTGTAAACATACAACGACTCCCACACTGACCGCAAACTCGAAGGGCTACACGACAGCGGAGAGTTAAATCTGCCTACTTATTAGGTTGACTCTCGTCATCTCCAGATGGCCGCAAAAGGCCAATTTGATGATTAACAGCATTGAAAATAACGGATAGAAAGTGGATCGCTATTGTAATCCACTCCACTACAGCACAGAATCTATAAGCATATTTACACTACAATGGAACTGCAACTTGCAGCATGCTTATATTACATGTAAAGACAGCTCCCGGCTATAAATGTCTTGTTTATACAGGCATATACCCTAGAGTATTGAAAGTTTCTACTCTCACATCTACCAAATCTTCCCAAGGTCAAATACCTTGACACCTTAATGCACTCCTGACATCCGTCTTTACCCTTAAATGGGAAAATTAAAATTGCAGGACAAAATGGACAAGCGGCCAAGAAATAAAATAAGCATGCCTGTTGCATAGCTGCATGAAGAAACCTTTTGAAAAATTGGCAGCCGCAAAAATGTAGGCTTACATCTAAAGCCTATCCAGGGAAATGAATAGCGACTCAGGGGCAATACATTTAATTGTAGAGACAAATGGATAACTGAATAGGCTTTGTTCTGCTTGTTATACATTATGTACGGCTATTTAAACCCAAAGGTCAAAAGTGGCAGAGAATGAGCATCTGAAGATTTTCTGCATGCCGCTCCAGGGGAAGGTAAAATTAATTCCTGAACTGGCATCCTATCCTGGGTGTACCCCAGCCTTGTGCCCTGTACTACTTGGGATGGGGTCCCAGCAACCTTTGCAACTCTGCCCAGGATAAGCTGTTGAAAGAAGGATAGGTATTTATTGTACATTTGAAACATTGATGTAGAATTGCATGCCTTATTTCAATCAGCTCACCTCTGTGAAGTCAAGAAACAAGCAAGTACACACTTAACATTACCTAGTTTCCTGGGTGACTGATACAGATCTGTACTGTGTCCTTCATGGCACCGGCCCAGCAGGGAATTAAAGGTAACTGAAAATTACTCAGCTTTTACCTGTTACTCACAGCTGAAAGGATGGGAATAGATCCAAGAATTAATACCAAGGCCTCATGCTTCAAAGGAGGTGTTCTGGACCTCATGCAATTTTAAATCATATAGAATTGTGATACTTTATCCTTACTCATGGGGAAATATGGTGTTTTGTCCATCCTTTCTTGCTTTCCATGAAATACACAGACATATGTGTACAGGTAAGAATAGGTTTTTAGGGTCCTGGTGTAAGGTTGGCCCATGTCCAGCATGCCTGGTGTAACTGGGGTTAAGGGCCTCACTCAAGAGCACAACCGGGACATCACTCTTCTGGCCACGGGATTCGAACAGACAACCTTCCAATCCTAACCCACAGAACCACACATCACCCAAAAGTATATAAATTGACTGAGAATATTAGATGCTATCCACTATAAGGAAATTAGCCAACAACTTGGTTACGTTTATATTTAAGTGAAATTCCAAATTACGAGGCTTTGGCCAATTCCTGAATTTTGAAAGACCCCAGTTCTGGGACAGAGCTGACACTGAGGAGATTTATATTCCTATATTTCAAATGACTGCATGGGAGGGAAATCTCAGTTTGGTTTCAGGCTGGCAGTACTCTGTCAACTGTTGCCATGCTCACCATGTCCTTCATGTTGCTGTCATTGATCCTCGTTATTAAACCCACATTCCGCTGCATCACTGGGACCAGAACACTCTCAAAATAACTGCTATAATACTCAAGGGCTGTAGTCTCAGACCAGTGGAATTCTGAGCCACAATCACACCTGTATTGCTGCCTTCGTACATCTAATACTACAATTCACTATTCCAGTGGCAGGATCAGGCTAAATACACTGAACAAAAATGAATTCGACAACTGGTGCAACTTAAGTCTTACATGCATGATAGGACATCACCATTTTGCAATCAGAAATAAGACAATAGTTGTGCTGAAACATGCCAGTCAAGTAATCTAAAATCAGGAAGCATTATTGATGTTTCAGGTGCATGCAAACACCTTGTGTCAATTTCACATGATTAATGCATGCACAGAAAAAAATTACCAAATCTCCACAGCAAAGTACTTTCAAAGTGAAAGCAAGCACAGCAGCAGCAGCTATGTAGGAAGGTGGCTAGTGCACCATGTTGTAGTCCAGCATGGTCAGCTCTATTAAGATTTTCGCCAACCCATGCAGTTTTTGGTCAGTTTGTAGTGGAAAAGGTCTTAAAGGTGCAAAGAACTAGGGCAAGACACACTGACATCTTTCAATAAATCACTTCAAGGGAACAGGACAAAAACAGGGTCAGGGATTGATGGGTGCTGTAGATAACCCTTACTTTCCAACCTTGGAGGCTCTCCTTAGAAAATTGGAGCTGGCATCCAAGATTAGCGTTTAGAACTTTAACCTCCACATATTCTCTGCATAGATGAACATTGTAAAAATACGGTCAGCATCTAGGATAATTTCTGAGGATTCTGGGATGGGTTCCTGCATCTATACAGGCCAAAGACTACTTGGGGAGAGTGTCTTGCTATTAGCTCAATGCATAAATGTCATAAATTGTAGGGGTGAGGCCAGAGGTATATTGCACTACACAACACTTCTGTATTTATGAAATTCATTAAAAAGCAGGAAATAGTGGTCACTAATTAACATGTACTAATGTTTATGAGCAAAAACGCTCCTATCCACTCATATCCAGATACATAATACTAATGGCTTCTTTACCCACCGGTCTTGAGTGAGGCAAAGCAGCGCCTTTTAGGTTTCCTGTTGGCTGAATTGCCAAGTACAGGCTTGGCCTGTAGCTGGAGGCATCAACAGACACAGTTTCAATTAGTGGGTCAGTTACAGTTTGAGCAGCACCAATAGTTTTATTTTTAAATTGTCCGGGCCTGGAAATACATAGGCCTTTTCAGGGAATTTTATCCTATCGGCGACATTCGATGTCTTTCCCAGAGGCAAATCTCAGGCTATATAAGACTGCAAAATCCAGCTTTTCCAATAAAGTAGATCCCTGTGACTATGAAAAGATTGTCATTTTTGAAACTACTCAGTACTAGAATTGACCAATACAGTCAATAAATATTATTTCTGAATGGAGGGAATGCTGGATGCATACATTTCTGGGCAACAGCAGAACTGCATATTCTTTTCTTTCAAAGGAAGAGCAATTAAGACTCACAATGTGGGATATTTTCTGTGTGTTGCTGTGTTACATATGTGATGACTGTTACGACCACAATTAGGGTCTGGCTATTATTAGGAAACATACTGTCATCATAAGATAGTTCTAGAACCGCCCATATAGAAATGTTGAATCAACTACAATCTGAGTATGGGTTAGGGTTCGATGAAAACCTCCATTTATTAAACTACATACAGGTCATTTAGTTTTTCTGAATATTTATTATTGCAGATCTGCACAAATGTGTTGACACACATTTGTGTCATTAAACTACAATCTGAGTCAAACATTCGATTCTCCATATGACAAGAGTTATTTTTTAGCTAAATATTTTAAAAGTTTTAATCGATAACAATTAGCCATCATTATTAAATATATAAAACTATGTGCATATGAAAATTGTTTGTTATGAGCCCCAGGCCAAAGATTAAATAAATTTCAATTCTTTAAAATAAATAGTGGCCCAATTGATAGTACTGCTGCTTAACACCTCTACACTTGAGGTGAAAACCATAGTTCTTGCTCTCCTTAGCTTGGGGTTCACAGTGCAGGGTCAGCCAACATGCATCAAGGACAACCAAAATGGATTCAGTTTTTGGGCCTTGATAGTTCTGTAAGAACAAACACACAGGTTTACTGCTTGCTTCATATCCTGCTTCCACAGAAGTAAATCGATTCTGCAAAAATTTGAGGAACATGTTTTCAAAGAGAATGCTGGTTGGTCTCACAGTAATCGCTAGTGTGGCACTGAGGGACAAAATTGTCAGGTTAAGACAAGTGGGACATTTAGTATTCACAATTTTGTAGCTGTTTTTATCCATCTGCAGCTGTTATTATAGCCATAGGAGGTTAAATGAAATATTAATATCCCCCTGACTCAAGATAGGAAAACAGAGGGGTGTACCATTCTAATTTAGGTGCCAGCTTTACTGCGATGGGCTCAGGTGTGATAGGATTCTCACTGGATGTCATATTTCAAACACACAGAATCATTTCATCTAATATAAGGCAAGCTGCTGTTATATATTATGGGTGAAGTATAACATCAGAGAAGAATCTAAGTCCCTCCCCTTGGGAATCTATCATATACTCTCAGTGATTGGGTAAAAGTCTCAACTTCACCAGTACAGGACAGACCACTGGGATAAGCAGGGAAGTAGAACAGCAAAGAGAACCCTTCTCAATAAATAGCTAATAAATTTTGCCTCCCCTCTGAGGGCCAGAAGTGTCAAAGCATACTTGTCAGTGGGGTAGATTCTTGTGGACCCACTGCAGTGAGGCTCAGAGAGTCTTTGCCCCCCACTAGCAATTCACTCATTAATGTGAAGCCACCAGTAAGCCATCAAGACAACTTCAACTTCTGTCAAAAAAATGGATATCTACTCATTCATGTACACACAGACAAACTGTACACGTGAACCTTATTTTTTACTCAATTACACAAGCATCCCATGACTTTCTGTGAGCACTGTATATTTATAGTTTGCATGTGCTAGTTTACATGAATGAGTAGATACCCATACATACTATATATATATATATGGCTTATGTAGTATGTAGCTTATTGAAATGTTTTTGAGGTTAAAGACTACCCTTCTGGTATCATTCAGCTTACTAGCCCATGTTCGTCAGATCTGAAATCTGAATCCATTTCCTCCTTCTCATTTTCATTTGACAGACAGTCCTCCTTTCCAACATTACCTTCTGGTTCCATGCTATAGCTTCACTGTGACTCCTGCAGCAGAAGCTCACATGTTAATGCTGACCTCCCTTTAAGATGTTTAAGAGGTTTAGTCAGTTTCATAACATCGGCAAATGGCAGCCTCCTCTCTCTAATCTTTTCCCGTAACTGTGGGAAAATGGAGCAGATTGGACTAACCATAACATTGCTATTGGATTTTTTTTTTATGTGTTCTATTAAAAAAGAATTCCAGGAAAGCACAGTGATGGATGAGTTCTTGTACCTAACTTGGAACACTGATGACTGAGAAGACAGACAGCATTACCATGAAGTGGACAGGAAGCAAATACAATGCAATACACTCCAGTATGACTCATTCATTAGTTATTTTACCCAGTTCTGCATTAGTAATAAAGATCTGCTTGATGGTTTGAGCTGGATTCTTTTTGGTGGCCTTTAGATAGACATGAACTATATGTCAAAGCACCTCTGATATGTATGCCTTGTCCAGTGAATAGCAGGCTCATTTTATCATCTGATGAGCTTCTCAGACAGTAAAATTCAGAATTTTAAATGCAACTATGAACTTCCCTCTCCCCTCAATCTGCTGAACACTCTTTGTCCTAAGCATCATAGATCTGAGCTGACCACAGCCTCTCCTTAACAGTGGCTGACAAATACGAGCCTGTGGCTGACACTCCTGCTTTCCTGCCCTCTTTGCCAGATGCTCAGCACGCCACCAGGGCCTCCCACCTGTTGCCCATAAGTTCCAACATGTTAAGTGGGGCCAAAGCAGCATACATCCAGCTTATCTAGTTAATAGGTTTCCCAACATTCTCTCTCCACACACTTAGTCACACCTCTGTCATTACCACTCTTGCACCCGCAGAAAGTGCTCTCTCATAATGATGCATGAATATCAAAGCCATCATTTCCATTGGTTATATTCACGTTGATTGCAACTCTGCATTTCATTCTGAACTAGAGTCAACACTCCCCCATCTACAACTGCCATCAGCAATTCCTTTTCTGCTTAATTTGGTTTAAATGCCATTTTTCACACTGCGTCGTGTCTGTCAGAGCCCAGGCAAATTGTGGTATTGGGGTATTCAAATTGGCAAGCGTTAAATGTCCTCATGGCTGTCGCTGCTATTCTCTCTGAGCACCTGGGCTTTTATTTTGAAAACACGGAGGCGAGTGCTCACGTGTGTCACAGGCATTTCTTAATGAACGCCAGGAGAAAAGCTTTTCCAGGGGTGCTACAGGGAGCCTGTTACCCTGCTTGCCTTGAAGAGCCTGAGAAAATAGGAGCCTCCTTGTCTGTCCTGACTCAGCCATGGTAATTTCTGAATGTTTGCCACAGTGGGGTGTGCACGAAGGTTTGTGTAATGTGCTACCCTGGGCTTATCCAGCCAGAATCAAGTAGTCCTTCCATCTGACCTTGTCCCCCATCCACTGTGTGTGACAGAATAACCCTTTTCACTTAGCATGCATTGCTGTGTGTGTACGTGTTGCAGTTGCACTAATATTAATTATGTATTGATTTCTCACTTGTAACTTAATGGCCTGCATTGCTGAGTTACAGAATCCTGAGTGGGAAGATAGAGTACATCACTGTTTTGGTGTCGTTCAATTATCTACTGATCCCTTGCATTTATCAGTTGAGATATTTTCTCTTCCTGTGCGGCATGAAGATGGAAGACATGTTCCAGTCACAGAAATGGGGAACCAGAACAGTCCTGGATGGAAAGATTTAGCTACAGAATTGCTTTCATTTTGGATGACATAGATTCATGAAATATAAATTAAAATGGGAAATCCATTTTAGCATAATTGCAGTTCTTTATATGGAAATAATGTGTCATCATTATTATAGTGTGTCATTATATTTCAGATTAGTCTTCTGATTGTACACTGTATCCTCCGGGTGTTGCAGCATGTGTGCACCTGAAAAGCAGGCAGGAAGTTAATCACAAATTGTGATTTGTGAGCAGTGAGGGTTAGGGTTATACTGAAGGGTAATTCTGCTTCTTGGGGAAAAAACTGGAAGCAAATGCATAAAAAAAGTTGTAATACGTGTTTAAGGTGACCGTGTGAGAGTCACTGAGAGCATGCGGCGGTCACTGGGCCGTGAATGATAAATAAGTCATTTCCTCACCGGTTTGTTAAATGCAGAGGAGCAAACCTTGGTGACTCAATCGAAACTCGGTTGTCGGGTGGATGATTAGATGGTGAGGATGATGGATGGAGAGAGGGGAGGCGGGCATCTGGCCCGCATGGTTACCGCTGATGTCGCTTCTGGCGATAGGCTCATTACACATGGTGCAGGCGGAGACTCGCACAGCGATGGCAGGCATGGCGAGGCGACACTGTCGCCCTGCTCAATTTGAGAATCAGTCAGTGCTCAGTCCCCCTCGATTAAATGGGATCACTGTGGGAACCAACCCCACCCGTTTCCAGTGGTGGCTTTTTTTAGATAAACACTGAGATGTTAAAGTATGCACTGAAAGGTAGAGGACTGAAAAGGATTTTTTAAATAGCTAAAGGGAGTATAGCGAAACAGTGACTTTGAACAGTATAATCCCACTATACATAAAGCCTTTACGTAAGCTGTGTAGGAAAGGATTGAGCTATCACAGTGTATTTATGTCACTTCACAGTTTGGTTTAAGTAATTACATTTCCCTCAAAGTGTTAGTACCTCCGCATACCAAAGCACCATGGCTAAACCTCTGGATATTTAGACTCTAATGTTTGTCAAGACAAACATATTAATTTGGCAAAATTGTGTGGTGGGCAAGGAGGTATAGGAGATGAGGAGCAGGTAAACACCCCCTGAGCGGTGAGGTTTATTCAGGGAAGTGGCGTGGGGTGGGGGGGGCACCAAGGGAGGGACCAAATCAGTCGCCCTAAACAGTACTGCCACAATATTGGTAGGGACACGCCCCATCCATCCATAACCAAATCTATATCAGGGGTGGCCTTGCTTATCCGCAAAGGGCCAATGTGAATGCAGGTTTTTGAGATAACCTTTAGGTCAGCTGTTCAAACCCAGGTGTGAGAACTCTTCAGCCAATCAGTCCTCTAACTAGTAATCTTATTGGGAAGTTGCAGCAGAAACCCACATAAACAGTGGCCCTTTCTGGATAAGATTGGACACCCCTGGGCTACACAAATAGGCTGGTATTGCCATTTGGGAGGGGAAGCACTGGCACGGATCCTTTTGTGCAGATGGGGTCAGTCTGGAGACAGCTGTCCCTCCAGGGTGCTCCAAGCTGACTGTTTGCAGAAGCAGAGAGAGCAGGTACAGCTGACTTTCCCTCTCATTTCCCACCTTACCTTTTCCTCAGTTAAAACTAGCATTTCATCTTACAGTTTTACTAAGACTGAGAAAGCATCACTTTATTCGAGCTAAGTAAACGTTGTTTCGCGGAATTTCACAAGTCAGACAAATTATGAGCCTCCAAGCTGCTGATCTCTGACCCGTGCTGACAGTGCTCCTAGAAGCTAGTGAAACTGAAAACTTCCCCATCTGAGGGTGAAAGCTGGGCCCAGGCTCCCACATTCCAAATTGGACAGTCTTGGATAATCCGTATTAAAAGTCCCCTGCGTGCTTTTACTTGTATGGAACATAAAGTCTGTGGACAGCACTGAGAGGAGTTATCGTGTCTACTGGTATCAGATTCAGGGTTTTTATCAAAAATGTCCCTGAGATTCAAAGGGACTCGACCAGGGGCCTGATTTTGTCTCCTCCCTTGGACCAGCACCAGTTTATCTGAGCAAAGTAAACTTTTAGTGAGGCACTGACATGGCGACAGGATAACATGGGCAGAAAAAAAGTGGTGTTACAAAGGCTTGTGATAGCTGACCCAGGGCTTGGAAAACATCTGAATACTCTTTAAATCTGCTTTAAAAATGTTTTTAATATCAAATGAAAGCACATGTACTATTGAAATAAATATAAAAACACAAAATAAAAATGTTTTTTGTACATCTTGTCTAAAGACCAGAGCATGTGATTATCCTTAATTTTAATAAAGTTTCACTAACAATAACAACAAATTGAAATTGCCTGTTTGTGTTGAGTGGAGCCAGTTTTGTCAGTTATCATCTGCCAAAATTACCTGTAGCCACTGCAGCATGGGTTAAAAGAGACGCAGCATAACAGACAAGGTACAAGGAAAATCAAACGAAAATAGTAAGATCAATTTAGCTGTAACCCACACGGATGCAGGAAAAATGACTGAGCAAAGAAGTGTTGAGTGAGCTATGTGTGTTAGGGTCTGGCGTGTGGGGGTGGGGATTCTCTCTCAGCCTGTTTCAGATTTAATCAGCTCTGCTTATGTTTTCTTGTGCTCAGCAGTTCTACAAATGTTTTCTTAACTCCCTTTCCTGCTCTATCTGTCTGTCTGACACACACACACAGACACACACACACATGTTGGTATATATGGTTTTTGAGAACAAATACCTGAATACTCACTAGCATTATGTGGACACTTGGAATACAAGGACACTTCTAGTGTCCTCATACTTTGGACTGCAATTAGTTTTATATGACTTAAACACCCCCCACAAAGTTTTTCATGTTTTTGAAAATTGACCTAATAAAGCATGATGTGTATGAGAAAATTAACAAACACCCCTGTAGGTGGGAAATTTTTGGTGTGAGCTTTGTGTTGATAAGACAGTGGAAAAGGGGATAAACCCAGTAAACCAGAATAAATCCCCCACAAAGCAGGAAAGGGGTGTCCTCATAAACCAAGTATACCTGTAAACACACACAGATTAGATATCTATATCTTTGTGGGGACTCCCCATTCATTTTTATAAGCAAAATCCCATCAATGAGAACCTTAACCCTTATCCAACCCTAACCTTAACCATAAGTAACCAAATAAAATAGACTTTTGATGGTTTTTTGATTGCTGTCACAGATGTTTATAAAATTGAGTTTCCCCTTGTGGGGACTGAAAAATGGTCCCCACGACATCAAAATAACAGGTTTTTCTCACCCCCCAATGTAATATATACCTACCCACACACCGTAAACTCCTGACATACGGCTAGGTTGTAATCCCTCACACAGGGTGAGATGAATGCTCAGTGCGTACACCACACCTCTGCTCCTTTTACATATACCAGCAGTCACAAGATTTAGTTTCACCTCATATTCAGATTCCCCACTGAATCCTGATCATTGATCATGACAGGCAGCCCATGGGCTGCCAAATCTTTGGAGGAAGTGCACTCATTTCCGTGAAAAGTATCTCACTCCCCTGCCTTTCACAGGAATTTCCAATCTGACTTTTCTCTAACTGCCTGAGTGTCGAAACACAGTGGATGGCAATAAATATGTTGCACTCTATGCCCCAGGTAAATCCCCCAATGTCCACACCATTAAAGGACTGTATGCATCAATTGCATGCTAAATTGTATATTGTTGACCAAGAGCAGTTTAGGGCTAAATAATAGATTGCTCTTTAGAACCAAAAACAGAATCACCTGTGAGTACTGTTTCAGGTTTCTTGCTGAAATAACTGCTTTTAAATGTCTACTATGGGCTTAGTGTACTGAGAGCAAGCTTTAGCCCTATGCTAAACATTTGCTTTTGACCAAGAATGTGTCGCTGTTCTGCTGGCCTCAAGGACTCAGCCTTCATGTCAATTTGCTAAAAATGTTTGAAACCTCTGAGAGGCCAGGGACACACACGGAACAAATATGATAAAAATACACATCGGAGAACTGCCAAAACATTTCGTCATGTTCACAAACACACTCCACGCTCCATCCTTAGCAGATTCATCTATGGAGCAGTTTGCCTAGAAGGGACCTTTGCCCGTATCGCTGGAATTTGAGGCCAAACAAATGACAATCAGATGGGGAGACTGAGACTGGGTCATGATGGAAAATCTTTCTGATTATATGTGTGTAAGAAAGACAGGATGAACATATCACACCAGCAAAAAAATCATACTAGAGACAGTATTTGCTCAAATAATCATTAATCAGCTGTTACCAGTGCTAAATTTGTGCCAAATCCTGCAGCTTTCTAGTTAAAAAAAGCAAAATCATCCATCCATCCATTTTCTGCAACCTATTGTCCTATTTAGGGTTTCAGGGGGTTCAGAGCCTATCCCTGAGGCTATGAGCACAAGGCAGGGAACAACCCAGAATGGGGCACCAACCCATTGCGAATCAAGATCAATAACATAAAATTAAAAAACAAAATAACTATATTTTTTAATTTTTAGGCCAAACTTCATAGAAGTTCACATCCTTTATTAGTTTAGAGTTATTCTTATAAATTCCCAACATGTTTTCAGCACCATGTTTTGTATGCATTCCAGGACTTGCGCCCATCTTATTACCTCTCCACTCTGATATGCCCTTCACATCTTCTGATTTACGAATAAAGGACTGGCTGTAACCATACTCTACATTAGTGGTTCTCAGCTGTTGGGTCATGGATCTATTTTATTGTGTCAAGGATTGAGTGATTTAAAAAAATGTTTAGATGTTCTTTTATAAGGTCAGACTTTTGTGGTCGCAAATGATGCACAAGGTAGTTCCAGAAATCATCTTTTTTTTTTGGTCTACTGCCAGCACCTGCCCCATTTTTGGTGATAAAAACAAACAAACAAATCCAAAAATACAAACAAAAAAAACGGATGATTTAATGACTGAATAATAATGTGGACCTTGAGGCTAAACAATTTGAGAACCCCTGCTCTAATTGATGAAGAGGGACCAATTACATTTGAGTAATATTATTAAAACTATGCTATGGAGTAATTTAAAATCTGCCTTCCTTGTGATTAAATGGATCGCTGCACTGAAAACAAAAACAGAGACACGACCTTGTGGCTTTGCATACATCCACCTCTTAATGCTATTCAGCAGAGCATGTATGTTGACAGCTCCTGTGTAACTGGCCGCTCTCTCTGTGTTAGTAGTCACTGTAGGTCTATCCACATGTCAGGACTGCCAAACCAGGGGAGGCTCAGGCAACACCGTCTGGGTTTTTCTGTCTCTGATAAGACACGACCCCACACACGCATACATGCATGATCAGCTTCATCAACAGCCACCAGCCATAGTGCAGTTAACTCACACATCTGGAGAGCAGGGTTCAATTCGCTACCCCAGCTCCATGTGTGTGGATTTTGCATGTTCTCCCCGTGTTGTTGTGGGGTTTCCTCTGGGTTCTCCTTTTTCCCCCACAGTCCAAGAACATGCTGTAGAAAATTTACAAATTGCGAGTAGATGTGCATGTGTGTGTGTGTGCCCTGTGATGGGTTGGCAGCCTGTCCTGTGTTATTCCCTGCCTTGTGCCCCTTACTTCAAGGATAGCCCCTGCAGCCCTGTATAGGACAAGTAGGTATAGAATATGAAAGAGTGACAATCTACCAGCCGGAATGACCCGACACTTCTGCCAATCTTTGTGCATCTCCGGGTCTACAAATGCTATATCCAAAGCAGGAGGCTTCACGCTTTCTCTGAGGATATCTTATAAAACAACAGCATGTGTAAATCATGTGATATGCCAGAGTTGATCCATGATCCAGGTAATGACAAAGTGTGCATATACAAGTGGCAACAGTTTATCTGCCTCTTACATCTTGTTTACAGAGACATTAAACTGATGAATAGGCTTGGGTGTGATGAATAGTCATTTTTTGCAGTCCAAATCAGTGCAAGGTATTGATCATTAGGGCACATACCATAAAAATCATAAATGATTTATTTAAGGTAATCTCATGTGTCTCGGGCTGACTATATCAATGTAGTTTGTATGTGGGAGGGAGAAGAATTCTGGAGACCATGTCAAATGTAGTTCTGAAAAGGTCATTTTAATTTAAATAATTAAATAAATAAATAAATTCTTTAATGTGTAAGAGTTTTGCCTTATTATTATAATTCTCCTGAGAGCCTGGAAAGGTGGTCACCTCCCCCCCCAATATCACCCCTTTATCCTCCCAGACACTGGTGAGAGAGGAATACTAATGACCATTGCCTGAAAAAAAACAACAAATAAAACAAACATCTTCCGCTTTCTCTAATCAAACTCTGACTGCTTTTCCAAGGACATGCAAAGACTTTCTCTTAGTTAGGGAGCAGGAACATGGAAGGGGATAGGATTTGAACTGAAGGCATTATTTTCTTCACACATTAAGCACACAGGCCTGTATGTGGAGGGAGGTATAGATTGAGTTTGATGAATTATGGATTGAACTGGATTGAACTGTGCACTGCAGAGACCTTTAATGCCTGTTGTCAGACGTTAGTTCCATGTTTGTCAGCGCTAATGTGAGGACAGCACAGCTGATGTCCACAGATATATCTGCATCAGTGTTTACTTTTGCTTTACACTATTTTTAATGAAGTTTGGAGCAAGCCAGGCCAACACAAAGCCAGAGGTTGGGTATCCATGGTTTCAAAAATGATATCACCTGAGAACAGTTGAGATCTTACTCCTGCTCCCATCCTGTGGGTCACATTAGTGATAACTTTCACCAGCAATGATGCATTTTGGAGAACTACCCCCAACTCATATTGGAGAATGTTCCTAATTGGCATGTTAACACAGCAAGCAATTCAGTATGATGCAAGCCCCACCCACCAACCTGCCTCCTCATGGCTTAATAACGGGGTATTTCTTTTCAGCCAGCACTATAACAATGAGGAGGAAAGGAAGTATCTTTGTTTTGTAATGGCTAAATTGTGTCTATCTGCAGGTGCAAAATAATACAGACTATTGTACTCTGAGTAAATACATACTAATGAAATAGTTTGTTTATGTTTTGCATTCTCTAATCAGAGGAAGTGAGAAAACAAGCTTAATATTATTCTATCCGGTGTACAATAGTCTCATTGCTGTTTTCTTTCCTGTGGCCACAGCTGGCTGGCTTTCCTAAGATCCCACCAGGTAAGGAGAACCACTTAACTAAGGAACAGCTGAATCAGCAGAAACAGCTGCAGGGTGAAATGGGGACTGTTTCACCCGATGGCTCTGTAACTATGAATTTATAATCTGTTACTCAGAGAACAAGCTGTGTTTACAGAGATCACGTAATGAAGCCAGTGAAAGATTTTCACACATTTAAAGAGTGAACGTGTAGTCTGTTTTGTAATGGACTGGTCTTACTTTTCACCCTGGGTTTCCTGCAATAGGGCCTGAATCACTGTGATGTAGCTGGATAAGAATGAAAGAAATGCAATATTTATAAAGGAACAATGTGTAGAAGTTCATGTAAAACTATTCATCAGTAAAAACAGAAAAGAATCAACATATCAATTGACAAACAGGAATCGTGATCAAGGACTGCTGTATTCCAGTGGTGCATTCCACTAATGACAGATATCAATCACAGCCTGTCAGTTTCATCCTTTCCTTTTTGATGGAATTTACATAAATGTAACTACTTAGAACTTCATATGAGCAAAAGGTATGGTCATATGGTTTCAAACTGCTGTGAAAGCATTTTTATAATGCAAAAAATCTGTTACTGTGATGTCATGAGCCAGTGCAGTAGGTGATATGCCATTACCTCACTCATTTATTCCTGTAGATAAAGAGCTGAATCTCACTATGAATCAATAACTGTCCATTTTGTATACCATATATTCATGATGGGAGGGTGGAACAGATACTACTTGGATATTGCTTTACAATGCCTGTCTTAAATGAATGAAGATATAACAGAAATACACAACCTAGTATGATTGCAGGGTGGAAATTGTACACTCACATGCATACATAAAAATAAATTCAGGACACAAAAGCAATACATCCATTCCAACATTTCAGGTCACTATGACAACCCTAACACCCCCTAGGTTGGTCACTGTTGAGACTCTGTATCTTGCCTCACACGGCAATGCTTTTAAGGTGGTGTGCAGTACTGTTTTGGCTCTCAGACTCTCATATGACCATACGGACAACACTGACACACATCTATCAGGCCCTGTGCAGAAGCACAGACATATGGAGCATATAGATGGAGCAGACCTGAATATTGTCTGCAAGTATATTTTGTAAAAATAAATTAATTACAGTGGCAATGTATTCAATCTTGTTCCTGTAACAAAGCATTACAGTATGTAATAATGGCGCTTTAAGTAATAACTCGACAGAATATAACAAACTGAGTAATAATTATTATTATTATGTAATGTTGCAATATAAAATTATAATGTAGTCGATAAATTTGTTATATTTTGCTGAGTGGATGCATAATGCGGGATTATTACATAATGCATTGTTACAGACCCTGTTGCACTGGAAAGTAAACAAAGCAAACCCATAACAATTCTGTTATCTTACAAAATATATTAAATGCAGTATTTGGTGCATAATAGATAGAAATAGATAATATAATAGATTCAAGGAGAATGCAACCCTGAGCCTTTAAGTTCGCAAATTTTGGTAACACTTTTTATGAATGCCATGTCTATAAGACTCTATGAACACATTCCTAACAAATTATAATTCATCCATAAAGCATTATAAACACGACTACATATTTATAAAAAGTTATATCACATTATAGCCATGTTTATTATGCATTATGAATGCTCTATGAAGCTCTCATTTATAATGCACTATAGATACCTTTATAATGCAGTATAAAGCATCCTTAACCCTTGTGTATTTTACTTCTTCCATTCTAAATTCTAGATTTTATAGAATATATCTTCTGTATATATTCTTCTATTTTGAAAATGGACTGGGGTAGCTTCAACCCTAAAAATAACACAGGGGTTAATTCTTATACTGACTGATATAACTGATTGCATTGCATTATGAAGGTATCTATAATGCAATATAGATGGAAGCTTCATTGTAGCTTATGAAGTATTATAATCAACACTGCAATGCCTTATGACTCTCAATAGAAGATGCTGTAATGTCTTATTAGTACTTATACCAACCATTAAAATGCATTATGAAAATATATATAATGCAATATAGATGACACCTTCAAGTAGTTACTCAAATTTTATTTTTTTTTAATTATATGGCCAGATATAATGTAAAAGAACAAATATGATTCTGTTTTCCCTGATACAACATTATATGGTTTCTTTTAATGCACAGCCTTACTGATTCCCACAATGGCAACTCTCCAGCTCTGTTTCAGATGAGAAGCACGAGACTTATGAGGTCACCTTTATAAATGTGCTCTTAACCCCCTCAAACCAATATCAAGAAGATGGGAGAAGACTTTGTGAAATCAAAACTACGGCAATTTGAGTGTAACTTAACAACATGTTAAAATTAGTGAACTAAAAGCACAAAAAAAATCCTTCTCCAATTACAGGTCTCATATCCTGTGCTCGGAGAGAGCAGATTTTGTTGCTGGTGAGAGATGGGGGCTGATTAATCAGGCTCAGCATGAGTCGGGGCCGGCACAGCCCATCGTATCTCATTCTGCTGCTTTAAGTGCTCCTGCAGGCCCCAGGACAGCACCCGACCATGATGGAAACGGTGGTTAGTGGAAAATGGAGTGTGGGCACCACAGAGAGTGGATCATATTTTCTTTTCTCCCCTGAAAATTACATTTGAGTGGAGAGACAGAGACATCCCTGCCTCACTGCAATCTCAGTCTCACTGCAGGGGAAACAAAAAAGACTCAGAGCAGTAAACTTCGAAGTGAAAGTTTCACTGAAGCTTATGCAGCGAGATGAGGTTCCTGAATAAGCGTAGGGTAAATTACAGCTAATGCATTAAAACGTGTCATGCATGTCACAAAGATGCCTAGATATTCTCCTAAAAGCAACGTATATCTGCATGTTTTTTAATACCTAAAGCCAGTGTGCATGCATGTACAGTGGGTGTGGGTGTGGGGGCTCAGGGTTCCTGAACTTTTTGCCCGAATGATTAAAAATACACTTCTTGTGAGAAAGGTGCCCTCTTTCAGTTACCAACGATTGCACAAAATTTACCCTCCAGCCAGCAGAATTAGCCACCTGTCTGTCGGGCATGCACAATTGCACAATGAGGTCAAATGGCGCAAGCTCCTCACACACATGCACACACATGCCTCATCCGCAGAGCACATTAATGCATTAATGATAAATAATGAACAAATCCATCAAAAATAGACTTTGCATATAAATAGGCTGTTTAAGAAGCCAAGTAGCCATTAATGTGACCTGCAGGAAACACAGTGTAATTACCGGGACTTGTCCAATCCTTCCGGGCAGGGGCAGGTGGTGGTGGTCTGAGGGGGCAGGGAGAGCAAAAGAGAAGAGGCAGTAGCTTGGTTTCCAGATTCACTCTCTCTAAGCACACCCATTGACTGCACAATTTCTTGACATAAACAACGCTCCGGAAAATTATCAGGGACTGGGAAGTAGGACTCATACACAGCTGGCAAATGGGATGGAAAGCAAAACCACGTGGAGTTGCTGTTCATCAGATATTTGAATTGGACATTCGTTCACCAGTTATTACAGACCACCCTCCTGCATCTGATGTTAGAGAAATATCCCATTACCGTAGAAGTGGTAATGAACTGTTAATTGTAATGAGCAGGTCATTAGTTTTTCAGTAAATGGAACAGGGTGGATGGTCATGTCTAATAAATCAGCTCCATGTAACTCCCTTTCCTTTAAATTACTATAAAAATGCACAACAATCCTATGCACAACCATGCTGTTGAATAAACAAAATATTTAATATTGATAAAAGAAATATTTTAAATATAGAGGCATAAAATAATACATTGCTTCATGCTGTTATTTCACACCATCTTTTCCCAACACGCATGTCTTTCATCCGTTAGGTTGTCTTGGAAACAGGGGCCACAGCATTGCCCATGTCAGTGCCACACAAGCTAACCATTTGGCAACAGCCTATAAGCCTTTTCAAAGCTATGAAAACACACACACAAATTACACAGTGTTTGCCTCATATTCCATTACAAAAAAAAATCTTTACTCTCACCTAAAGTGTCATTAGACATCTGCACATTAAATGGGTCTCAAACCCATTAGAAGCACACTAGTAGGCTGTCTACCTTACATAATAAGCCATTGATTTCACATGTACTGCATTACAAGTGCTACTACTAACGTTTTCAGCTATGGAAATCAGACAACAGTGAAACGCATCAGCATGCGAGAACATGCCTGGCTACAAAAGGACTTCAGAGAAACTGCAAGATCAACCCTAGTATTAGTGTGCAAATCAAAAGTGCGCATCAAATACATTTAGAACCACATATAAACAGCAAATTAATATCACTTGTATCAGAGACTCTTTCGGGAATGCAATGTGCATCGTATATTGTGGATACGGTGTTACACCATGTAACATTGACCTTGTATAAAGAACACGAGACATGAAATGTTAAAAGTAACAAAGGGACAGATAACAAAGGGCTAAGCCAAGCTTTATCTCATTGTTTCTGAGGGTGTATAACACTTCGTATTACAGCGGGCGTCCACAGCTGATAAGATGTTTATCATTCCTGATGACCGGGTGGTTTATCTCCCTAGGGTGATGTTAGCCTTTGGCTTCATAAGAGACAACGATCCTTTAAAAGCTCTTTCAATGGCATAGAATGGAAAAGCAATGCACTAAAAGCCAGGTCTGTTATTCTTCATCTCCATTTGGCAGAGGTGGATAGTTCAGATCCAGAAAGTAAAAATCCAGACCAAGATATTGTTTCAACCAACCAGTTGAGTACTTTGTGACCTTGACTCTTTATATTCAGCTGGTAGTTTGAGACAACATCTTGGTCTGGATTTTTACTTTCTGGACCTGAACTATCCACCTCTGCTATTTGGACAGAAGTGCTGGATCTTCCCAGGTATGATCTGGAAGCTTGTTTGTTCAATTTATTGAGATAACATTGACAGACTTTAGGTGTTTATTCATAACTCAACAACCGAAAAGGAAGAATCCCACACAAAACGTAATAGCTAGGTATGAAGAAATTTTATCCATCCATCCATCATCTGCCGCTTATCTTGGGTCAAGTCCCAGGGGCAGCAGTTTGAACAGTGCTGCCCCAACTTCCCTCTCCACTGGGGGAATACCAAGGCGTTCCCAGGCCAGCTGAGAGATAAAATCTCTCCAAGGTGTCCTGGGTCTGCCCTGGGGCTACCTCCCAGTTCAACAAGCTGGAAACATCCCCCAAGGGAACCGCCCAGGAGGCATCCTAGATAGATGCCCGAACTACCTCAACTGGCTCCTTTCAATGCAGAGGAGCAGCGGCTCTACTTTGAGCTCCTCCCAAACGTCCAAGCTCCTCACCCTATCTCTAAGATGGAGCCCAGACACCCTGCGAAGGAAATTCATTTCTGTGATCTAATTTTTCGATCGCTACCCAAAGCTCATGACCATAGGTGAGGGTAGGAACATAGATCGACTGGTAAATCAAAAGCTTTGCCTTCCGGCTCAGTTCCATCTTTACCACAACAGAACAGTTCAGGGTCCTATTACCATTACTGCCAACACTTCACACATCCGTCCATTGATCACCCGCTCCCTTCTTCTCTCATTCATGAACAAGACCCTGAGATACTTAAACTCCTCTGCTTGAGGCAGCAACTTATCCCCCCACCAGGAGAGGGCAATTCACTGTTGTCCTGTCAAGAACCATAGCCTCAGACTTGGAGGTGCTGATCCTCAACCTGACAATCTCACACTCAGCTGCAAACTGGATAACAACGCCAATAGGCCCATGTCATCCACAAAAAGCAAAGACCGATCCTGAGACCCCTGAACCAGGCCCCCTGTGCCCCTTGGCTAAGCCTAGAAATTCTGTCCATAAAAGTTATGAACAGAACCGGTGATAAAGGGCAGCCCTGGTGAAGTCCAACATCTACTGGGAAAGAGTCTCACTTACTGCTAGCAATGCGAACCAAACTCTCGCTCCATTTATACAGGGACCTGATGAATCTCATGCAGCCCCAGAGCCTTACCACCAGAGTTTTTTGACTACTTCAGTGACCTCAGCCCTAGAGATGGCAAGTCCTCTTATGAGTCTTCCAGCTCTATTTCCTCCAAGGAAGTTGTATCAGTGGAATTCAACAGGTCCTTGAAATTTTCTTTCCACCGCCAGACTATATCCCCATTTGAGGTCAACAGTTCTCCATGTAAACAGCATGCGTAAGGCACTGCATCCCCCTCCTGAGTCACCTGACTGTCAGAATCTTTTCAAGGCCAACCAAAAGTCCTTCTCGATGGCCTCATCAAACTCCCCCCACACCCGGGTTTTTGCTTCAGCAACGGTTGCAGTTGCTATCTGCTTGGGCTGCCAGTACCTGTCAGCTACTTCAGGAGTCCCACAAGCTAACCAAGCTCAGAAGGCCTCCTTCTTCAGCCTGACAGCTCCCTTTACTGTTGGAGTTCACCACCAGGTTCAGGGATTGCCACTACGACAGGCACCAGCAACCTTAAGGCCATAGCTCCGCACAGATGCCTTAGCAATGGAGTCCCGTAACATGATCCATTCAGGCTCAATGTCCCCTGACTCCCTCGGGATGCAAGAGAAGTTCTGCCGGAGGTGTGAGTTAAAGATATCCTGGACAGGGACCTCCGCCAGACACTCCCAGCATATCCTCACTATGCGTTTGGGTCTACCAGGACTACCACCAGGGAGTGATCAGTTGACAGCTCAGCTCCCCTCTTCACCCGAGGGTCCATAACATGCGGACACAGATCCAACGATATGGTTACAAAATTGATCATTGAACTGTAGCCTAGGGTTCTCTGGTGCCAGGTGCACTTATGAACATCTTTATGCTCGAACATGATGTTTGTTACAAGAGTCCAATAACTGATCACTGTTTGGATTCTCATCAGGCAGGCCATTCCTCTTCTGAATCACACCCTTCCAAATTTCTTTGTCATTACCCATGTGAGCGAAAAAAGTCCCCCCAGCAGAACAATGGAGTCCCCAGAAGGGGCGCCTTCCAGCACCCCTTTCAAGGTCTCCAAGAAGGCCGGATACTCTGAACAGGCAGAGCCTGTCCCCCAACTTGAAGTCGAAGGGAGGTGACCCTCTTATTCACCGGGGTGAACTTCAATGTACTGGCATCGAACCACTGCCCAATACCTCTCACCATGGGCAACTCCAGAGTGGAATAGAGTCCAGCCCCTCTCCAGGAGTTTGGTTCCAGAGCCCGAGCTTTGCAATGAGGTGAGTCTGACTATATCTAGTCAATATCGCTTTACAAACATGGTGCTTTTAACCCGGAAGTAGAATGGAGGGTTTCAGCTCTTTATTGGCCAATAGCTCTGTAAGTCAGAACCTGGGAATGCAACTGGTGGTCAGTATCACGAAGCAGGATGTCTTGCTTAGCTGGATAACTTGTCGGATTTAAGGTAGGCTGGGCTAAATGTAAGTGAATGAAGATAAACGCCATTCAACTAGGGTACAGTCAGTCCTGACACAATGTGAGCAAGCAAACCAGCTTTGTGATAAAGGCCCCTGTTCTCCACTTAGTTCAGCGTACCTCAGTAGTGATGTCCAATTTGTAACAAATCATTCTTTTGAACCTGTTCTTTTCAATGAATCAGAATCATTCGAACCAGTTTTCAAATCTAAAAGAATCAAACTTTTTTTAGATCCACATGTTGTACAGGTATACGTCTTAGATTCTAAAAATCTAAAAATATTTGACATATTAACATATAAAACACACACAGCAACCTTTTTAAATTCACTTATATTTGCTTTTCGTAGACTGTCCCTTGCCATGTTGCCTATAGTGCCCCTCTGCATACTGTAATCCTCTGTGCTTATATTGTGTGGATGCCCAGCTGCAGGGTGGCTGTGGTTCACTACTCCTGACTCCAGCAATTAGGGTTGCCACCACAGTCCCGTAAAAAACCTGGACAACCAGTCATTGAAAAATTATTTCGTATAGTGACACCATTCCAAAGGTTTGTTTAGGTATGGTTGATAACGAAATTGACAGGGACATACTGTGTCCCAGAATGAAATTCATTTTTTTACAAAGCAGACAACCAAAATCTGGGGTGGTCCCAGAAAATCCTGGATGGGTGGCAACCCTACTGGCAATTGACATGTTAGCGAGATCAGCATGTTTGGTTGAAGCGGTTCACTGTGACTCTCTGAGTAGTTCGGCATTTTGCCAAGTTTGGTTCAGGTGATTTCTCAGCAGATCTCGTGAGACCCAAAACTCACAGAGTGACCTGTTCTGATTGTGCTGAAAGTCTAGTCGAGAGTTAAGAGATCCGGATAGTAAATGTGCTGATACCAATAACCTTTGCGAAAAGGATTTTTTTTTTTTTGTATTCTGTATGTTGTGGCTTTGGTGTTGGTTTTTATCTTTAAATTAAAGCATTTTAGATTATAGATGTCCAATATTTTAATAAAAATAATATATTAATAAACATGCAATTTCAATAAAAGTAACTGAACAAAGTGCAGCAGCATGTACTGCCCCCCTCACATGTACTCTTTAAATCGAATGTTTGATTCATTTAAACGAACAGGTTGGTAGAATTGGTTCTGTAAATTAAACTGAACTTCCCATCACTATAGCCCAGTTTAAATAGACTTTATCTTCATTCACTTTCATTTAGCCCAGATTACTGTAGATCTGATAAGTTATTGACCAGTCACTTCTTGTGTTAACCAACAGCATTGCAGACATGCTCACAACAGACAGAAACATATATATGATTTTAGGATCCACAAAAGTTTTTGACTGTTAGACTTTATTCACTTTACCTGCTTTAGTAAATGGAACTAAATTTAACGGAATCTAATTGCTACTTTGGTTTCCAAAGTAGAACGGAAACACTAATCTGCTAGCCAAAATATTAGCTTTGCTAATTAGCAGATTAGAGGAACCTTGCCCACCAGTGGCCTTCTGAGATCTCTCAGCCTGATGAAGCTGCACATTACTAACAAAGAGGTAGTGCTCCATCACAGTGGACTGCTCTGGTGGACAGGGCAGGAGATGCTACAAGGGACTGAGGCCTCACTGGATAACTCTGGAGCCAGACCCTCAATTTGGCACCATGCAAAAGCAGACATAGGACCATAATGCTGCATGAAACAGTAGAGAAAATCACAGTGGTGCTTTTAGCAAAAGATTTTTGTTTTCTTCATTAATCAGCCTCTGAGATGCTTCTATGTAAATTTAAAATAATGTTTATTTTCATTATAGATCAAGGTTAGGCACTTTTCCTGAAGAGCCTGTGTGGTGTCCAGAATAAATTGTCATAAAAGACCAGGAACACACATACAAATTATAGTTAAAGCTATATTGCAGCAAAAGTTCCCTGTCATTGCGGATCAAGCAGAATGTGGCATCCAAGTGAAAATGCAGGTTGAACTGCCCAGAAGTGAGCTTGTTGAAAGGGTTAGCTTGAAAGTATACTGGGTGTCATTATGGTCAAACTTTTCACATTACATTCTCTGGGATGGTGTTGAAAATTCGAAAACATAAAATTCATAAATTCAGATGTATGAGTTATTAATTTCACATTAAGTTACAATGCTGGGAAAAAAACGGATAGCCAGGTTAAGTTTTTAGCCTAATATATTCATCCCATCTCCTTATTACACTTTGGTGTCCCAGTAAAATGAATAGAATTGAAGCAAATGTACAAAAAGCAACATAAAATTGCTTGGAAAGGTCATTGTCAACTGCACCAACTGCAATTACACGGCCTTAGAATGCTGATTTGGTCATTTTCTGTGAAATTGTATGAGTCGTTTCTGCAGCATCGAGGAATCCCATATGAATATAAATCTTATAAACTTTTGTTATCATTCTTAAGAATTCTTCAACATTTTCTGGTATCCAGGACCCTATGCATTATTACCTGATCAAATGAGAGGGGGAAATGAACAATCATTGGTCATTGCTTCAAAATTCAATACTATTCATGCAAAGGAATCTGGCTGGTCTACTAAGTGCTGAGCACTCAAGGTCCAAATACCCGTCCATTTTGAACACATATATACGTCAAAGATAAAGCGTCACTTGTTAGATTAGTATAATCTTTTAGGTTTGTATTTACAGTTTAATAGGAGTCTCATGCTTTCCTACAATGAACTACAAGCCTTGTACTACCAGAGAAAATTATATTAAAAAAAGGGGTGAATAACATAGGCAAAAGCCCATTTAGAACCCTGCACCTGCTCCCAAATGGGGAAGATAAACAGAAAAAGGAAAAAGTCTAGACCTCTACAAGCAGGGGGAAAAAATGGTGGCAAGCTCATTTTAGTAACGACCAATCTGTCTTATTGTTGCCATCTCTTCAGGGAAGTGTCTGTATGCAAGATTGAATGACCCAGAGCACAAGTTCCTGGGATCAATGTTTCATGTCTAGCAGGGCTTCGTGGTTGTTGTTGTGGTTTCAAATATTGGTAAGTCCTGTTCCCATTCATCAGCAGTTCTAAAGATAACGAAAATGAACAAAGTTCATGGCCATATATTTGGGGGGGGTTATGTACTCCGGACACTTCAGACAGTGATATTATATGCTTGTTGCCTGAGATGAATCAGTTCTGCCTCCCTTAAATATTTACTGGAATTTATCAACAGGATGGTAAGTGGCTTTAAGGAAGCAGGCGGGAACCTGTTTCTTTTACAACAAAATGCTTTCATATTTGTCTTCATGCAGAAGAATTGGGAACTAGTATTTCAGTACCATGAGTTCCAGCTCAAAAACTGAACTCAAATATCAGCCAGGTTGTTGTGATCCAGTGAAAGGTGTTGAGAGATAACCTACCCAGTTTCCAGGACCACCTAAATCTCGAACCCTCCAGCACACCTCTGCAGCAGTATCTATGAAAATGGTAATATGCCATACAGAAGGCAAGAGTAACAGCATGTACTATCACAAATACATGGCTTTCTGTGGTCCCAGGATTTTTCTAAACCCTTCCTGACTGACCAGTTGATTCCACATTTATGCACAATAAATATAATGAAATGCATATGATTCAGGCAATGTATGCGCCATTAAGACTGCTGTGAAATTGGTTTATATTAATTAATACAAAACGCACTTAAAAGCCTAGGTTGTAAAATCACTTGAGTAAAGAAACTGTGCAGCCTCATGAATTAGAGTACTATTCTATTATGTGCAAGAACAGGCAGCTGTTATATAGGTATTAAAAACTCATAAGATTCCACAGCTTCATTATTCAGAGGTAGAATTCACTGGGCTTTCATGAACAGAATCCAGCAGCATTTAATCCCATTAAAAATTGGCAGCAGGGTGGGGACTTCTGATCAATCAGATCAAATTTAGGACTTTCAGTTAATCAAATTAATTAATTAATAAACAATTAAAGAAACAAGCACGCAAGCAAGCAAACAAACAAACAAACAAACAAACAAGTAAATATGGAGTAACATAAAGTGTGTGAACTCCCTCTAGTGGCAAACTACCAATACAGAATATGCAACAATGTGTGTATATTAATCTTATTGCATATAATACATTTTTCGATGACAATGTTCTTCCTAATTCAGTCACAAAAAGTGCATGTAATTATAATTGAGTAGTTCATAATGCCATCAAAGAGCTGCCTTGATCCCAGTTTAAATAGGACAAACTAATCTCTTCTAATTTGATTCTGCAAAACTGTGATAACTTGAGTTGTGGTTTTTGTCTACAGCAGGCCTATTTCTCAAATGGGAAACTAATATGTCCACTTCATTCTACCTGAAATCCTAATTAAATACATGTGATTAGCCCAATGCTTTAGATAAGAACTTCAATTTTCTTTAATTTATTAAAGCAAACTAACGAAATACCTTCTATTTTATCATTCCTGAATTGTCAACAAGACCTGTATTCTATAATTAATTGTATTTGGATTTATAAGTACATTTCTTTTCAGAAGATATTGAGTAATCATTCATTACAATAATGAACACTTCATTGTGATAGGTGACACCAAGGTTATTTAGAAACAATCTGTCATTTTTACATAACAGGTATTAGTGGGAACATGGTGAGTGGAGAATCAGAGTGGATCTTCTATCTAACATGATTTTAGTAGCACAGTACATTTCGTATGCCATGGGTTGGGAGTGCCAGGACTGGCCAAATGTGACTCTCTTTAGTTTTGCACTAAATGTATACATTATCTAAACTGGAGTTATTGTCAATTTATTATTCCTTCAGCTTTCTTCTCTGACTTCACTAATTAGCAGTGAATCATGGAAGGGTTTAGTTGTATACAGGGCTGGCTCGACCTCTTCAGGGACCCTAGGAAAAGCTTTACTTGGGAGGCCCTCCAACCAAGAAAATGAATGATTATTTCTATTCTTCTGCAACACAGATAATTCAGAGACCCCAGGCAACAGCCTGTTCTGCCTGTGGCTAGAGCTGGTCATGGTTGCATATGTCCTCAGCATGTATCTGCATTAAAACTAATGTCATATATAGCTCCCTCTGCTGTTCTAAACACACCACTTCATAGACAGAAGACCGACCACCCCTAAAAATGCTTAATTCTTTTTTTTTCTTCTTCTTTCTATTCATTCAGGTAGCACATATTAGATGTATTATTACAATTCTTGGTTCAGCTCAGCAGACCACATCAGATATCTGACATTGTTAGGGACTCGGCAGAATAAGTAAAATATTCAACAGTTCAAAGAAACTAGACACATGCACCTAACTCATGGTATTTATTTGGCGATTACAGAAAGTGGTACTTGGAAATGTGATGTTGCTGGGTTGAATTTATGGAGGAGAGGCCCAGAAAAAGCAAAATAGGAACCAGAGGCCTTTATCTGAGCATGATTTTTACTACATGTTCTAATGAAAGTGAAACTTTGACCTACACTCAGGCAGAATAAAGGTAAACACTTGCGGCAGAAGAAAATGAACAACATAAACACTGACATCTCTTATTCAATATTAACTTAACCAACAGCCATGGCCTTTGCAAAAACCCACTCCTTAATGACATGTTTTGCAAAAACAAAACAAGTGTTTTTTTAAATTATTTATTCATAAACTTGATGCAAGTTTACAAATTACTGTACATGATCAAAATTATGCAATTGCAATGGAAAAGAAATAAATGAAAGCATGCCAACAGTGCATAATTTGATAACCTGCTCAACAACAGACGGAGCCAAGGGAAATCCACTGTTTGTCAAGATTTAGAATTTTTTTTGGAAAATAAAAAAGTGGGGGATAAACTGTTGTGTACAGGTCAGCTCACAGCCTTCCAGAAGCTGAACTTTTTAACATGGTGAAGAACTACGGCAAAAGCCAAAGGGATTACAAGCTTAACAGAAACTTGATGAACAATGGGAGCAGTGGAAATGACCCATAAATGTAACACCACACATGAGTTAAAAGCTGATGTCTGCTCCAGGTCAGTATAGCCAATAACGGCAATAAACAAATGAAGGAAAACATTTAAGAAAGACTGTGTACCAACGTAACAAAGACAGTGTTCATTAGAGCCAATGCTTCTGCACCTTCAATCGAGTACTGTTTCCCAAATGTCAGCCATGACAGCCAGACATTTTCTTAAGCCAAGCCCTCTGGAAACCTTTTTCTTGTGCAAGTATCATGCATGGAATTTGTTACCCTCATGCCCCACGCCACCAGCTTTCGATGAATAAAACACACACGGTTGCTTCAGAACCATCACATTGGTCACTACTCCCAAATACAACTGCGTCACAAACTTTAATAAACTGCCTTTGAAACGGTCAAACTCAAACGTCGCCTTTCTGATTTCTTAGCACTCACATCTGTATGGCTGCATAACAGCAAAGTGTAAACTAATACGGATACATCCTGTGCAGCCTTCCCTTGTAAAGTCTAGTTTGTATTCCTGAGTACAGACAGGTCAGAACCATGTGTCAAGAGCACAAAGCGTTTCCACACACAGGTCTGGTAACAGAGCTCATGGTATTTACTGACACAGCAAGCACTGGCTGTACTGTCACCTGGTGCAGTGGCCTTACTTTAAATGAAAAGGTAAAAGCAATTAAAACTAATAAAAACGCAGACCTTCAACCACCATAGAGAAGCTCTCCTGTCAGTATAAGTGGGTAAAGGAAAACATGAATGCAATCTGCTTTAGAAACAGACAAAAGCTGCAGAAGCAGTCGCACAAATGAATTTTGGAGATCAAGACAGTGGAGGCATGTACAATGGAACTCCCCATTGCAACTATAGTCACCAATGTGTATGTCTGGATTTGGTTTAGAAGTAAGACTGATAATATGGCGGCATACACACACGGAGAAACACAAAGGATGTACTTTCATACAAAACGGTCAACACTAGATTTATGCAGGTGCTGTAAAAATGTTAAGATCTGGGCCAACGTAAAATCAAAATGACATGAGTAAGTTCTCTCTCATACACACAAAAAAAAACATTGGATAAATTGATCGACCATGACGGGCATCACCATATCACAATGTGCACATCCATGCCAACTTAAAACTATTCAGCAGCACCTCACGTCTTCAGAGTTGAGCAAGAAATTCAGCTTCTTCTCCATTCAGCAGGAAGCCAAAAACGTTAGGGAGATCACATGGAGTGTCAGCGGCCTGCGTTTCCTTTGTCTGTTATAAGGCATGTGAGGAAACCTTTACGCCTTCACCATGAAGCCAGAGAGAAGTACTCTCCCCTGAATTTGGATCTTAATCTCATGCAAGGGTTGCAGAAACACTATGCAATTTATGGCAGTTGTTTCCAGAGCCTTCCAGATATGTGAAGACAGTGGTGAAAGAAGCCAACCAGATGGATGAGGATGATCCATGTGGTAGCGTGCAGTTAGGACTCGCAGCTGGATAGACTGGGTCTATGTTGTGGCAGGTTCTGTTCAACATTACGTGCATAAAAGCTTCTTACTGGTAAACCTGTATAGATGACCTGTCTCTGCATAGATACACCCATGGTAAGTTTCATGCCATACTGGGATGTAACAGCCCGAATTATGGCTATTTTTGTTTTCTCTTTTTAAAGATTGCAACAGCACTCGACCGATTCAAGTTGATAGAACATGAAAGTTATTACTCTTGTTTTTACTGATATAGAAGCAAAGCCACTCTAATGACACAGTTCAGCAACTAAATGCAATCCTTAACGAAAATGAGTAAGGAGTAAGCTTTTCCTTACTACTCCAGTACAGGTATTCATTGTCTCCCCCCCTCCCCCCACACATTATTCTACATGTAAAATATCAGTTTGCCACACCTCCTATTCCAGAGTGTACATAGGCAGACATAGGTTTCAAACACATATACAGTCAAATTAAAAAGGACAAGCCCTATTCTCAGTCAACACCATCACCATTTCCTGTTTGGGGTTAATTATGCGGCATCCGGCCTGCTGGCAGAGGCTGGGGGATGTTCTGCTTGTGTACTGGACATCCGTCCATTAGCGATACATCTCTGCTCGCCTCACGATCCAGCCGTAAGCTTCTGCAGTATATTGTTTCTTCATAGTTCTTGGCATGAAAAACCAACAAGAGGTGGGACAGAAACAGTGGCACACATTCGTTAAATGAAGAGTATACAGTCAGGCTCCCACTGCCACCAGGGTTTGCACGGAGACGCCAGCTATGGGCGATAGCTGTCTCAGTACTGGAGAGAGGCTGCACGTCTTGGCCAAAAGTCATGGCAGACTAGCACTAGCCAAACTCTACCCAGAGCTGTCCAGACAGGCTAGGCCACCAGAGGATGGACATGATGGTTGAACCAAAAGGTCACAGGATGCCAAAAAATGTGTGACCTGCCATTTATCTGACTGGAGTTGCCCTAGATTGCCATAAACTGTTTCCTCCATTTCAACACAGAAAACGGTACTGTGCTGCAAGCAATCTGGCAAGAGAGAGTAAGAGTGTGACCCCCAAAAGACCATTTATAGTGACCCTTGACAACCCTTTCAACCCCAACACTCCTCATCCTAAAGTTTCTGTTGATCTGTGTGAGAAAGAATGGCTTGAGGAGTCTTAGTGCCACGGTGAAAAGAAAGGAACATGGATGGATGGGAGGATGTGCCTTTAGAGAGGTCAGTGAAATATTTTTACCCGTTGGTCTACATATTTCACTGAATGGGTCTCACCCATGTGAGGGTCACACTCCTGACAAAAAGAATTCCAGACTGGGGGGAAAATGTGTATTCCAAAAATTAAAAGATTAAAAAAAGTGACCCTAAGACAGTTGGTCCCAGTGCACAGATAGTGGATATTCTCCTATCCATCCTCTTTAGGGGGTGTGTACCAGCCTGCAAGACACACAAACAAGCACAGCTTTACAGGGGAGAATATCCAAACATGTCCATCAAACATCAATGGGTAGGCATCTTCTTTATGGACTATACAAAAAGACAGAAGAAGCTGTAACGCAAATTGAAGAGATTTAAAGGCATTTCAAACTCTGAAGCCAGTCTTCTAGCATTAACCTTAACTCTAACCACATTATTCAGTATTGATCTACCAATGTATCATATGATGGGCATGCCCAAAAACTTACCGTTCTTTTCATGAATCTGTACTAGGGACTTGTATGACTGCTGCGCTCTAGCAAGATTATACTGGTTCTGCAGAGGAAACGCGAAGAGCCAGTTAGATATTTAACTCCAACTGCAAATGTAAAGTTTAGCTGGCCATTCTCTCAAGCACATGGGGTCAAAAGTTTGTGTCAAAACTCAATTACAGGAAAGAAATGCTATTTTACTTTATTGCATTTAGCAAAATCCGATGCAAAAACTTTCCATTTGCCACATACAAAAATATTTTCCAAAGAATTGTGACCATTAACATAGCTGGATATTTCAATGGAGTGTATACAGTCAAACTGACAATCAAGGTCAGTGTATTAGGTATATCTGCTGGTGAACACAGTCTTGTCAAATCAGCAAATCATGTAGCTACAACTGAATACACAAAGCACACCGACAGGGTCAAGAGTTTCAGCTACTGATTGGCTAAGCATTAAAATGGCTATGATGTATGTTCTAAGCAAGTGGTCACCAACTGGTCAACTCTGAACCAAACGCTGACCAAAACACAAATGAACCTGGACTATGCAATCAATTCCCCTCCTTCCCCCGGTCCGTGTTTTATAGTTTAGGAGGCAGTGGACCTTGGCTTTGTATTGATAATGAAAATTGGCCCCGAGGAAGAAACATGTGACGTGATGCCAGAGGCCAGCACCTCGAAACATCCACCTTCCAGAGATAATCATGCACAGTGGAAACGGTGAAATAAACAAAGTGCTGTCAACAGCGGCTCTCGCGGCAGAAGCGCACTGTTAAAGGGAGAGGCCAGAGGAAAATTTTTAGGCTTGTTAAATCTAACAAAGGCCACAACTGCAAAAATACCAGCTCAGTACAACACTTCTGGGAAAACAACTTGTCTACCCCTGAAGAGGATCTGGAAACAAAAGTGCGTCTGATACAGTAATACCAAGGTGTACCTAAACATGCATGTGTAATACCTATATAACCTAAACCAATGTGTACTGGTTATAAATTAGATTTAATTTTAATGTTTGGAACACATTTCACAAATCTGACTTCTTATAAATCATATCAGTTAGTGTAAAAATCCCTGGGGTTAAACTGAAAAAATTGTCAGCAGGCTCAAATATCCATTGTAATACTGATGAGCACATTATGAAATATGACTGTGAGATGGGGAATAATGTCCAGAAATGGGGGGGGGGGGCAAGCTTCACCATTCACAGCAGTCAATTAATAATAAGGTTAGTTTACCCATTTCACTACACTGTATGTGTTTGTGTTGCAATGCATCTGCCCTCTGCTGGTCTGGTGGTATATCTTTGCTGTGCGGAACCGACCAGGACAGGCATGTAGAGAATGCGTGCACAATCACGCGCAGACAGTAACAATATGAAAAAAACTGAACTAGGCTTAAGACACCAACATTAATGTTACTAGGCGGCAATGACATTACATATAAATTATGAAGCAAACCGCAGAAATGCAACAACTGATCACAAACTTCATTGTCAACTATTACTACTGATTATTGACATTATTGATTAGTTGTTGCAGCCCTAAGCAAAACTGTTTCACTTCACCAATCCCCATGTCACACAGATCCATTTTCTGTCCCAGAGAAAGCGCATCTTACAATGACAAAAATTATATTTCATTATGCAACACGCATAATGTGTCGCATACTAGCTTAAAGTCCCTAGAGTTGGGGGAATAGAATCCCAAAACATACCCATTAACCATTTAATAATCCCAAATGTCCTTTTAGGTGCTTAACAGATACTTCCATCCAAAGCACATGTTTAGCACATCTGCAAACACGTTCTGTGTGCTACCACATTCTGCCATTTTATAGACTCAGGGTTGACAAGAAAAACGTATTATAATGAGCAGTAGGCAGCATATCTGCTAAGGAAATGCAGATGTAACCCGAAGGTTTCCGGAAAGAGTTCCTGACCAAGGTCCCAGTGAAATTTCTAGCTGTGACTAAAAATGAATAGCCGTTTAATTAGTGTGCCGCTAGCTTGCTGCACTTTGGGATTCAAATCATCGTTACCTTATTGGCGCCAAACTGGACTCTGGCTTTTCCTTTGACTAAGGTGGCGTTGATCTGCATAATCACAGACTCTATAGAATATGCACTACTCCAGCCCTATAAAAAAAAATAAAAATGTTACAACAAGTACAGAATACATGCATAACACCTGACAGGAACAAGGGGACCAAAGACCTACCTGCTTTGTGAGAAGCTCCATACACAATGCACCTCCGCCAAGAACATAACTGTAAGAATAAATTGTGAATATTTCAAAAAACACCGTGATATATACGTTTTACCATACTGAAAATCGATTAAAGCGTAGCCAACTTCTGAAGTTATTTTCATACACACCGATAGAAACATTCCTGTTCCAACTAGTGACCATTAACCTGTTTAATCCCAAATTTTTCCCTGCATTCACAGTGCATGAATTCCCCTCCTTAGGCCTCCCAAACACAAACTGTATGCCTTTTCCGATTTAATTTCAGGAAAGAAAAAAAGTGGTTTTATTCTTGGTCACAATAATGACCGAGGGGAAACTGCAGTCTCAAAACTTGCATAAGTTCTCCAATTAAACCCAATTACAGAGAATTCTGATTGTTTTGAACTTTTTTAAAGGCCAGTGTTTTTCGAGTTGAGACTTATTTTCTGGTCGTCTGGGGGGATTAGAATTCTCCTGATCAACATCTTCTTTTTGTTGGACATCCTTGTAGGAGACAGACCAAGATCAGAGACCCTGTCCACCTGCTTTGCCTCTGCTGCAGAACTGGACATGGAGCAAATCAACTGGTATTCACCAATATGATTGTCTTCGCCATCCTCAAGAGTATTTGCTTCTACACATCCGTTTAGTAAGCCAGCTAGCAAGTGGCGCATTTCAACTGGATACTCCATATCTGAGCCCTCAAGTCACTGTCAATGGCTTCTTTTTCGGGGACTGTTTTGATAGCAATATTGCACATAGCCTCTGGTGGGTCACCTTGGTCTAGAACAGTTTCTCAACCGGTGGGTTGTGGCACACCAGGGAGATGTGTGGCCTTGGATCCTGAATTACAAATGAGGGACATGAAGTGTAAATAAGAAAAACATCCACTAAAACATGTAACACTTACCCTCCAGAGAGCACAGGAGACACCACCCTTACAAAAGGTGGATCAAAGGGGAAATTATCCTGAAATTTGCAAACAAATACATGTAAATTATACAAATACTCTTCACTTGACATGCTATACTGGAAAATATTATTTTAATGCATACTGTGGGGAAAAAAAGCAGAGACTCACTTTATATGAGAAATTCAGCAGAATGTAATCCACACCTTCTTTTTCCTTTAAAACTTGCAAGTCACTATGTAACGGACTATCTGGATCAACCCTGTTGTTATGGAACAAGAATGATTACAGATCGTTTTCATAACCATTAAACTGCGTTTTCTCATACGTATACAGCAAATAAGCAGTATACATGTTTGTGTATTACTAGCCAATTCAGCAGTCTTCAAATTCAGCCACCTTAATAATCCCCCCCATCCTGACACAGCCAATTGTGATGCTGACTGGTACTTACGTCCGCAACTTGACGTGCCACTCATAAAGGCTGTCGTTGACAAGCTCCACTGAATAGATGCCTGTTAAAGGAAATATCCTTTTATATCCCAAGGGCTTCACTACTTTTTTAGGGTTCACCTTTAAATTATTCAGAATGCTTTCAACACTAAAGGAAATGGATTCAATCACATGAAACACAAGCCCTGTCAACACAAAGCCTGACATGTTCTGTGCTCACCTGTCTTGTAACTCTGTGACCTATAGATTTCCCTGAGTTCCTTCATGAGGCGGTCAGAGGCCTGCACTGACCCGGAGACTGCCCCCTGGAAGAGAGCAGGCACTAAAATGTCAGCACACAAAGCCTAAGCTGCCCATTTTAAGCCAGTAATACCCGGCTCTCTGAATGTAACCACCAGGATCAGCAACATTGAAGCTATACTCAAAACATGTCAATTTCAATGAATCCCTTACTCAAGGGAATCCACAGTAGTACACCGATTTCCTCAAACAGCGCTGATGTTCCCTTTTTTGATGAAACCTGCAGGAGAAGGCAGTGTTAAGAACACCTGTGGTCAACGGGCTAACAAAACTGATTTTGGGGACCAAGAACCGACAAAACACTTCTCGGCTCTGCAAGTACAGCCACACAGGCCAAATCACCCCCACAAGAGGGGAGATACATTGCCACCTACTCAGCTTCTATACCACTGAACCGTACAATGAGCCCAGCCATACCCTCCTGTAACAAAAAGATTTCAAAGCGCATGTCCACTCCCTGATTTAACCAACTGGGAACTGATAGCAGAAAGTAGGTTTACCCAGTCAGTAACTGAAAGTGGAACCACCCCAACCACTGTGGGTTTGAGAGCTTCATTTTTCCCCTCCATTTTATGTAACCACTCTTCCCACCTACTATACTCTTCTCAGTGGGCCCTTGAGCAAGGCCCTTAACCTCAATTGCTCCAGGGACTTTCCAAACCTGTTTTTTCAACTGAATGTCACTTTGGATAAAATCATCTGCTAAAAAAAAAAACTAATGCGGCAATATCAGCAGAATCAACAATGAAAACGAGAAAAGTCCCCTTTTTTTAAAAGTGAAAAAGGTTCAACAATCACATTTGTGTCCCACAATGTGATAAGAACATTCACGCAAGTATACATCCATTGATCCAAATGCATCTGTTAATTACAGGATCACAGAAAATTCTGCATTCTTAAGCTTTACATTTAACCACATATGTGGTTCTCCACACCAAATCACACACTTTACTCCTTTACACAGGTTGTTTTAACTACAGCAATGCAAATTAAGTACGTTACTGTCAAGGGTGCTGCAGCAGGAGAGTCCCTCCTAGAACTTCAATCAAAAACCTTCACACCCTCAACCGCTATACTGGCTGTTGCCCAGAGGCTTATGTTATAACAGGACAGTTATGCACATTCACAAACCCAAAGGCATCAAGCGCAACCGCATTTTTTAATGTCCAAAATACTCGATTTTACCTCCAACCAAGTCACTTTTTCCAAAGCAAATTAACATTACATTGTACTCTCTTAGAAATTATGGTAGGAATTTTATAAGCATCGAAAGCAACCGGCATTTGCCATTAACCGCACATAATCAATATACAGTAAGGACCATTCAGCAAAGACGTTCACAGAAAAGGACCCATTCCCCCGAATGTAGGAAAAATCATCTTACCGAATGAGCACTTACTTTCAAGTGGTCCTGTCGCTGGTTCTTGCGGATTTTCTCCAAGATCGCCAAGTTCTCCTTCTCTATCCCATCATCCTCAGACTTTTTCCCTTCTACAGGTTCCTCCTCCTTCATCTCGTAGTGGTCCAGGTCTTCAATATCCTGCTACCAGACCACACATGCACCAATAGGTATGCAAGAACACCCAAGTAGACAAGAGGTGAACTTAATACAATGTTAAAAGATACAGACCTCTACCATTTCATCTTCATCCTCCTCCTCAGATGTAACTTCATCTGTAGTTACAGGCTGGAAAGAGTAAAACAACATACAAAAGAAATAGTGATCACAAAGCCAGTTCAAATCAATCTGACTATTATGGGAATTGAAAAATAAAAAGTCAACATAATCTACCAAGTGTAATATACAGTATACTTAACTGCCAAAAATATCCGCCAACTTGTTTTACCAACAAGCTTACATTAGCTTTTATTTCCTGCCCGGAGAGCAAAAAGTCTCTTGGGCTAGCAATGTTCACCACTGAAACTTCTGATTTATACGCAAAATATACTAAAAAGTTATACAGCCAGCAGGTTAAGAACGGCCGACTTACAGACAACTCGTACTTACGAATAGACTGCCGTAAAGCCTACTATATTAAAAATTCAGGTTAAATAGTTCATAATAACGAACGCACATTCATGAAAACACTAAGAACTTTAGCAGTTCGTCGGCTTGAGGTAAAATACCATATTCACGTTATTACTGTATAACAACAACAACAACATGTTGTATTTTTTTTTGTTCCGACAACCTACAAATTCAACTTAAAGACAGACATAGGGAATGGATCTCATGCCTGTCCCTTAATAGCTCTAAAAAACTGGCTAACAGTCAGATCACAACAAGTGTCACACCATCACCCAAGCTAATTTAAGTTTCTCATGCTGAGTAGTGAAATTGTTATACTAACGACTCTCCTGACTGCCTGACAGGATGGCCACAATCCTGATATCCTAATTTGGAGTTTGCTTACCGGCCCCGCGGGTAGGGGCTGGTCCAGCATCTCCACATCGGGGTGCTGGGGCAGGTTGTACAGCCGGCACAGGTCACAGATGAGCCGCTTCAGCTGCTGCAGGAGCTGGGGGGTGGACATGTAAATCAGCAACACTACCAGAGTTCTTCAGAGTAGTGGGGGCATATGAACCCCTTCAGGGCACTTCAGCAACAAGTGGGTAGGTGGCAAACAAAGAGCTTGTTACATAAAACAGGAAAAATAAAAGGGAGGATTTTGCTCAGTTATTGACCATTTTACCTTCCATGCTGCATAGACCACAACACATTCATCTAAAATACAGACCACAGTGATGATATCCAAAATTAGTCTTTTGATACCTTGCAAACATCCCACTATGAGTACAATTTGTAACATTATCAAAACTAAACATGGGAACATATGTGCAAAGGAAACTGTATGATAGAGCGCAATTTTATTAAAGTTGAGACAAAGGTAATATCACTTGTTTTTAAGGTGCTAAAAATACTGATAATGAATAAGGTTATATGATAAAAAAAAAACAGGAACAATTAGTTTAACGTGACTGGAGTCTGAAAAATTGTGACAAACAGAAGCTGACAAAAACCTAACACACACCAGCCTATAACAAAAGTAAACCTGAACTCCCACAATGCTGAATTCACAAACAGGAGCAAAACTATGTTCTACAAAGAATGATTTTCAGTCCTAAAGTTTCTTTTGCATAATATGATATTTCCATTCCCACTTGTTCACTAACAACCCTTTTATATTACGCATGACTTTGCGTGTGACTATAGACTGCACTAGTTTATCTAGGCCTTCTGGATTTTGATTTCCACTGTCTGTTGATTGTGTTAATTCTGTGCCCCATCTCCCCTTTGGATGGTAGGCTGCAGCTTCGCTTTCGGTGTCTGTTTTTGAATTAGTCAGGCAAAGTTCCCCCTTCTCTTTTTCGGTATATGAAAGGTAGACTTTGTATGTTTAGGTAGAGGGATTCTCTTTGTTGGTTTGGCAAGATCCCCATATGACACTGTTCATACCTCAACTGTTACAAACAAAACAGCAAAAAATAATATTTCCTGTCCTATAACTGCAAACACAATATGTCACAGCATCACAGCACAAACTGAGAAGACACTAATAATCCAAGAGTAAGAATGGTAAGTTATAGTTCAGTAAGCACAGCCTCTCAGTATTTTTTTCGGTGAGAGGGCTCCTTTTTTCCATCATAAATGTTTAAAGAGGTATTTTGGTGTTTTATCGACAGGCATTCAGCCAAAGCCAACAAATTTGTGACACCTAAATATCAGCTGACTTTATTGGCAAACAAAATATTGATTTAGACCTATAAGGTATACAATTAGAAATTAGGTTTATTACATGGAGTCAGTAAGTGTTAAAGCTTGGCAGGTTAGTGCAGCTGCACAGCCTATGTTTTCCCATAACTAAGCAGTCTATCATTATCAACGAAAATAGAACACATTACATTTATTTAGTATATGCTTTTATCCAAAGCAATGTACAACTGAGGTAAGCTTGTGGTCAAAAAGCAGGGTTAGTTAATATCCAGTGCCCTAGGAGTGGCTAGAGTTAAAAGGCTTGCTCAAAGGCTCAGCTGTGATATGATTACTATGCTGGCCACAACATCTGAACCCAGCACCTTCCTGATTTAAGCACAGGTTCCAAATCCACAGAGGTACACAATAACCCGAACAGGCAAAAGCTCATTGCAACTCCAAAAGGGTTGTTCCAATGTTAAGAGGTCAATAAACTAAATACACACTATAGTCAGGGGTAGCAGGGAAACAAAACAGGATAACAGGGTAGTCAGTCATTCAAAAAAACTAAAACTTTGCATTAAAAAATGTATATGCAATAAAACACTTTTTCCGATATCAAAAACTATTTAAAACTAATATTAATGTTGTGTCTTCCAATAAAATTGTTTTACACAAAAGAATACTGGGTAAATGGTTTTTCTTTTATGAAAAAAAATGAATGAATATACAATGAGTAGCATTTGGAGTAGGTCTATCAGAAATTCATAGATCACAGAGAAAAGGGGAGAGCAGCCTGTGATCTGTGATTCATGTTTTCTTCACCCTGATGTGACTGTCGGGGAGCCAGTCACCCATCTGGCATCCCAACAATCACTCAGCTTCAGTCTGACAAAAATTCTAGACCATTTACCGGGAAAACGGAACCATCAACAGCACAAATTAACGACTATTATATTAAAAACATGACATTAATAGACTGAAAGACACTACACGTGCAAAAAAAATGTTGGAAATCAACAAATAAAAATGAATGGTACCAGTCCCAAACGTGAACGCAAGTCGACACAAGGCTGTGCATACTTCAGTTTCAGTTGAGTATACAGAATCTCTCTCTCATTATGTGAACACACAAGTATGTGAACACACACACACATATTTATATATTATGTGCACACACACACAGTTACTGTATGCAAAATATACCATAAAAGTGGTTGTGTGTCAGAACCATGGTTCACACTTTCATACTTTGAACAAAAATGTCATCATCAAACATATGCACATAATTTTCAAGAAGCCTTTAAATACTTTGGAACTTTGAGAGAGGCCTAGGAGCTGGTGAATCTGCAGGGCTATCCAGTTCAGATACCAATCCTTACCAATGTGTTGCCCTTCCGCACATCATCCAAACGTTCCAGAACTTGGGCCAAGCTGGGGTCATCAGAGTCCACAAACCATATCGGGGGTGTTGAAGGGTAGGACTCCTAAAACAGAAGAAATTTTTTGGAATTAGCGCATAAAATGCAGCACACTAAGTCATACAAAAAGTTAAGTAAAGCAAAGGTTCCATTATACCTTAGCACATAATAACTAGGTACGTAGCATAAAAAAAGTTGTTGAGATATATTAAAAACAGTATCCAACTAAATAACAGAAGCTAATCGGATGCGGAATACACTAATAACTGGTTTGCAATACCCATGACTACAATATACATGAAAAAAAAACTACTGGTACAACCACTAAAAGACATCAAGACATTTGTGTATAATACTAAGGCTCCTACTAGCAAAAACAACTATGGTTTTACATTAAATGTGACTTCTGAACTGAAAACATGATCTTTTATTATTAGTTCAATGAGACTCACTTAATCTGCAGAATTTTCATGTAATTTAAGTGAGAGAGACACTCAAGAGACCTTTAATTCCATTGCAATGTATTTGTAAAAATTAAAAAAAAATAATAGCCGTGTCATGGTGAAAATGATCATAACATTGTACGGCCATTAACTCAACAAACCTGCCATGAACAGCTTAAAATGCAAATTCACATGTGATCATGTGACTAGCAATATTGTGAAATGCTTGGAGAACAACAGGAAACGGTATGATCTGGTGCAGAGAAATACAGCAAGTACCACAAGTGCAGTATACAAGTCTGGTGTTTTTGTCAGCTGCTTTTGGATACAGAAAACAACAATGTTTGTAGGCATTGTTAGAGATGTGTCAGAAAGGTGGGGGGTGGGGGGGTATTCTCAAAACAAGCCCTAAATTTCTACTTGTGTAACCACTTAGGTCTCAAGGTGTTTTGGCTTTCCATGCCTAGTCCGGCGGTGGGAATTCAAACCGAAGTCCTGTCATAGCAAGTCACTTCAGAAACACTCTTAAATGGCAGAACAGTCCCCCAGTCATTAACGATTCAAGACACAAAGAATCTCTCTAAACTAACATCTTATCGTGTAAGCAACCACTCACATTTCTGCCTCTTAATCCTTACTGCTTAGCAAATAAGCAGCTACAACACCAGGCCATATACGGCCAAAGAATAATTTCAACATATCTAGTTAACCAGCTAGTCCACACCAAGACTAGCAAGAACCTAGTACACAACTAGAAGCGAGATCGGTCCATAATTCGTTGCTCGCTAAAGGGCTGGCGTTGATGTTTTGCAGAGTTATCTGGACAGCAAACCATGGTAATAAAAACATTATGTAACTTAGGTCACCGGGCCGGTAATGCAGAACGCAGCACGGCCAGATGCATGTTGTTAGCTGTTAGCTCTTAGCAGAGTAGAAAGACAAACATCTGACGTAACGTTAGCTAGTTAGTTACCCTTCCGGTTTCAAGCGTGACAATAACAAAACATTAATACAGATATAAATAAAAAATAAATAGGAAAATAAAGGCGACGAATTCCGCGAATGATATGTGTATATTACTTCGTGTTGGATAATTATATATACATGCAGCGTTTACGGCGCCGTAGCGGATACGCCGAATACGCCTGGCTGGCAGCGCGTCGGGGCACTGAACCACGGCGTTCGGAGCCAACTCGGCCCATCCCGGGGCCCCTTCCCAGTCCTCACCGTGATGTTGCAGTGGATGATCAGGAGCTTTTCCCCAGTCACGTTAAACTGACAGCTGAGCTCATCTGGCTTCCAGTCGATTATGCGAAATCGTTCGTGGTTCGGGTCGAAGATCGACTCCAGAAACTTCAGCTCGGCCTTCAGCCCCGACACCGACATCTTCCGCTCATCTCCGGCCGGGTCGCCGGGGGGAGGGGGAGAAGCGGGGACCTAGACACCACGGCCACGCAGTCGGGTCTGACCCGAACCGAGCCGCGCCTGCGACGACGAAGAGGGGAGAAAGACGCCTTTGGAAATCAGCGCCTGTCCGCCAAACCCTAATGTGGTTAGCCAGATGGCTATCCTGTTAGCGTACCAATAACGCCTAGTCGGCTGCCTTTCCGCCTTTTGTTATTGTTGCGCCTGGTTAATATAATAACCGCGCCACTTGTCCGCGTTGTATTTTTTCCTTCAAAATAAAAAACAGGCCGTGTATATACTTGTTTATACACTGCACGGTGCACCTTTTAAAATGTAAAAGGTGGGCACGGGCAGCGTGTACACCACCGAACCAGCACTGAACGGCGGCGCCAGTCGGGGTTTAAAGATGGCGTCGCTGCTCGGCCCTGCAGAACACGGGCGCGCTATGCGCTGTCACTGGCAAAGAGGCGGAGAGTGTCCGGAGACGCCGAGAATACTACCGGTGGATACAGCGTGCAGGAGCGTAATCCATTAAAGTGCACCTGACGGCACTGCTGTGTGCACGCAATTCAGATAATTCAAGTACGCATGCACTGTACGGTTGCTACCAAATGCACTATGGTACTACAGCGAATTAAACGTTTTTGTAGCGAGTCAAATGAAAGTTTATTAAGGAAAATGGTTACAGCAAACAGCGGGGGATGCGTGCACTGAAATGAGTTTCCCTGAGACGAGATGAGTCAACATAGCTGCATTCCAGGACTATCAGTGGGGAAATTCCAGGTGTTTGGGTTTAATTTACAGTTCATTTTAACGACTTTCTGTGATCTAAACAAGTGACGGTTTTTTTCTTTATTGTGTTAGTGAAAATATAAACACTTCGTTTTATGTTGTCAAGTTATACAAATTGCTTATTTAAAATGAAAACCCATTTTACCTTTCATTGGCTTTTTTATAGAACTTAATAGACAATTTATTAACCAAGTACATTTGCACATACAAAGAACTCATATACCAGATTGTTATGGCATAAATTTGTTTGGCGGCATGGTGGGCTCATGCCTCCTGTTTTAGTTAAAATCCCACCCCAGGCTCTGTGCGTGCGTGCGTTGGTGTGTAAAGCGTGTTTGGTCTTCTTTTGTTTTCTTGACTTTTCTGCAGGTCCAAAAACACGTGGCTCATGTTAACTGTTAACACCCAATTGCCCATAACGTATAGGTATGTGTCTTGTCATGAACTGGCATCCCGTAAAGCATATCACCTATTTCATGTCATGTGCTTCCTTCATGAGCTCACACTGACCCAAACAAGAAAATGAAGGTGAGAGTAAATATATTGTTTCCCCCATAAACCAAACATATTGTCCAGTCTTACCCAAAATATTATCACCTGATATATTTAATCAGTTTCATGGCTAGTATATCCATTTTGCTATTGCCCTTAAAGTACCAGTGCCTCACACCTCCCCAATGCAATTTTTGACTTTATCCATGTATTTCAGAATAAAGAAGGCAATGATTTTAAAGAATAATGAGATGAGATATCAATTTTCCATGAATTATTGTGGAAGGCTTCTTCTGAGGCCTTACCGCTTTTTATGCAGTTTTACAGTTTCAACTGTAGATGTCACTCTTCTCTCTTAAATGTTTAATTCTTTACCCAGAATGTATAAAAAAGACATAAAAACGAATACAAAAGATTTTAAAACATGTAAACACATAATTCTTCTTCTGCTTAGTCATCTTCTTCTTCTTCTTCTTCTTCTTCTTCTTCTTCTTCTTAGTATTATTATTATTATGAATCTAAACAAACTATAATGGTGTCTGTAAATTGCCCATAGTGTGATTGTGTGTATTGGTGCTGTGATGGACTGGCATTATTATTATTATTATTATTATTATAACCAACAATAGAACTGAATATAGGCCTACTTAAGAACCTTGAATTTTAAAAAAAAAGCTTTTTTATGAAAGAATGCGTACAATGCGACTTTGTTCCTGTGAAAGGACGCCTGAGATTTTTAATTTTAGAATGCCTTTCCCAATGAACATACTATCAGCATATGAACTCCAATTGTCTTTCTTTCACCTTGAATATGCTACTAAATGGGGGATATTGTGAATTCCATTTTATACAATCAAACAGCATAATTGTGGAGTATATCATATTTATGAGTGGGATTGTGTATTGGTGCAAAGGCTCACCACACTGCCTCTATCCATCTGTGGCTGAAATGCAGATGGTGATTCAGAAAGACTCTGTACATCAACCGTAAGCCTGGGTGAGCCAGTGAAGAATGATGGTGAGGAAAGAGTTAGACCAGCAGCGCAATCCCATCTTTTACAGAAATAGGTTTTGAAGGCAGCCAGACCTTATTGAAACATCTTTCACCATAACCCGCATTACCCAACCCACCCAGGACAGATGCTGAATCATTTAATACTGTCATCACTAAGCGTGTAACTTTGTGTATGTGAGGTTTGAGGCACAGTCATATATGTGATTCTGTGTTGTATTTAATGTAGCATATTCAAAATTACATCTTTTTGCATCTCTATCCACAAATCCATCTATCGTGGTCAGGTTCACAGTTGGGCCTGGAGCCTAAGCCAGGCAGCATAGGGCACCAGGGAGGGGTACACATCGGATGGGATACCAGTCCATCTTGGGACACACACACACACACACACACAAAATCATACATTTTGAGAAATTTAGAGACACCGTTTACCTTAAGTGCATGTCTTTTGACTGCAGTAGGAAATCAGTATCCAGAGGAAATTCATGCGACACAGGGAGAACATGCTCCCCACACACACACACACACACACACACACACACACACACACATACACACACACACACACACACACACACACGCGCAGACACACACACACACACACACTGGAAAGGAGGGATTCAAAGTCCCCAATTTTAGAGGAGTGAAGCTGCACTGCTACCAATTGAACCACTATGCCATTCAAATATATTTATTTCAAGTTATTATTTTCCTTTGTGGTACCCTAACCTTTGTAGAACATCTATAAATTACTTTCAGTTTTTATGATCTTTATTTGGTGGAACATTGTCTTTCATTTACAAGTCCCACATGTAGTCTTGTTCCAGTCCAGAGCCTCAGTCCACTCAATGTTGTCTAACAAGTGACTCTCTCCTTATGTTAGTGAAGGTCATCCTTTTAGCAGCTAGGATTCAGCTCCTCCCCGTCATGAATCTTCTATGGTCCAGTATGTCCAAAATCAAACTTCTTAAATCAAAGACCTTATTGAATTGCTGTAGCCTGTATTGGCAAGTCATGGGGAACTGCGGGTGTAGTGTAGGTGAGGTGGCTAGCCATGAATAATTCCCATCTTGCTGACGATTGTGGCAGTTCCCTTTCCCATGATTCAGTGCTGCTAAATCCCTGTGGGGCTGTTTAATTGATTGGCCCTGTGCTTTCCAAAATGTCTATGGCCCAGGGCTGTTTGTCTTTGCACTGGAACATCCCCATGGCAGGTCCAATCTGTGAAGTACTGAATGGTAGCTTATGCCTATGTCACCCCTCCTACCACCGCCCCTGTGATGTTCAAGAGAGGGCATTTTCAACCCAAAGATTGGATTTCCTAGAGCTGGATTTCAAAAAGACCAACAATTGTCACGAAGGGAAGAGTTTCATTTGGCAGCATGTGAATGATTAGGTTTTTTGGTTTGGGGAATGGGGTGATTCTGATTGATTTTTTTCATTTGGTGGTTCGGGGTGGGGCTAAATAGAGCTTGGATCCACTGTATCTTGGGTCTGTGTCCAAACTCTACACAATACATGTGGTCATACTGAAAGCATATTCATTCATCTAAAAAAGATATGAGAGAGAAATTTCTCTGTCAATTGCAATTACCCTTCAAGAATGAAGACTTCAGCTTTTCTTTTAAAAGCATCTCGCTTGTTTATTCCAGTTCAGCTCTCCCTTAATTATTATTGTCCAGCTAAGACCAATATCTTAAACTCAACCATATACCCTTATAACACACTTAATCTAGAACAAAAAAAGTAGCAAATAATATTTGATACTGTAAATGACACAAAAACAAAACTGTCACATGGATGTAGAACTATTATTTATCAGTACTAGCTTATACGTTTTGAAAATTTACATCAGCTTATCTGAAGGTAACTGCGTTGATGTAATTTGGCTGAGCAACTTGACATATGCTGTACATGTTCAGTAAGTATAGTTTATCAATAATTTTCAGGGATCTAGATTTCAGAAGTGGGTAAGGGGAGACAAATCTTAAATTAATATATAGCTTATAAAGTTTCAATGTTACTTATTTTGAAGTGTCTTAAACCATTTTGAGGAAGGGAAAATGAATTAGTATTTAATACTGTGGTTAACTGCAGGAATAGAGGTACATAGGCCTAGGCAAGCAAAGTTCACAATATTGCTCCCAAAAAGCAGCTTGTTAATTAGGAATGGGGTGATCAGGGACAGAGGGAAATGGGGGAAGTGTTGATGGGCTGTATAGTCCAAGACAGTGGTTGGGTCCCAGGGCACAGCATGCCAATACTGCAGCCAGGTTGGAGGCAGTAAGCAGACACTTGGCTCAATACAGTACTTCTGAGGAAGGTTGCCTCTTTAGCTCCCAAAGGAGACTTGCCAAGTTTGAGCCAGCTGGAGTAGTCACTGGGAGCCAGGCATATAGGATTTGGATTGGGGTGACTTTTGACAACTGGTACAAATCAAATGTGCTGAAATTTTGACAAGTGGCTACTGTCCGTAGTGTTGAGCAAGGCTTGCAGACACCTGTATTTTGACAATACCAAGATGAATACAATGACAGTGGGTAGCACTTTTGCTCCACACCTCCATGATTGGGGGTTTGAATTTCAACCACACTCAGTGTGTTTGGACTTCATGCATTTCTCCCCATACTGCATGGGTTTCCTGCAGGTGCACCTGTTTCCTCCTGCAATTCAAAGACACACAGTTAGGTAAACTGACATCTCTATTATTGTGAGATAGACTGGCATCCTGGGTGTTCGGCTGCTCCAATCTCATTGCAAGGTAATTCGTATTGCGTAAACAGTTGAAAGATGGATGGCTGGAGGAATAAATGTGATGCACTGTTTAATTCACAGCCATGACAGAATATGGAATTATTTGACAGTAGGCACCACATAAGAAAGGAGGGTAAAATCCTATTGCCTCTGTTCCTCCACCCTAAAACCACATGAGCCAACCTCTTTTTAATTAGGTGATGTTTCAGTGGTAAATCGATAAAATCTACTCATTGTCGCTGTGTAATTGTGCTCAATCAATCAAGAGCAAGATGCATTTTTTTGGAACCAGCATTAGCTAATGCACGTTGGCCATTACAATTTCCATCTGAAAAATGCAACGAAAAATGCCGATAATTCAGCATTCCAGATCCCCTTCAGGATCTTTCTGAGCTGCTGTATGCCATTATTGCCTGCAGGAAAAGTTCATCTCTTGCAAAACGGTGATGTCGTATAACCTACTCACCTTCAGCGAGTCATTTTGTTGTTTGTCGTGTAATGGCCATGTCAGACCAATCGCAACCACTCCCAGCTTCTCCTCAACAACCCCGCCTACAACGATCAACTTCCCCAGAGTTTTAAACAGTTGCGAGTGATCTTGCTTAAACACTGGGGGTGTTTCTCAATACCAAGAACGCAAAGATTATACTCGTGGTCTTGGCAAGAATAGTTTGTGAACTTGCCTCCCAAGAACTAACTTGGACCACAATGAATCATGGGATTGGTCTTGGATTTATCCTTGATATTTGGGGCAAGGCAAGTACTACATCCAGGATATTTTTACCGTCCTCTGTATTTCTGTTCTTAGTATTGGAACTTGTCTTTGGCAATGGAAGATGACGTAAAACAGGTACGCAAGAACACAAGTACGGTCAAGTACGCATATTGAGAAACACCCTGTATTTATTTAAGCTAGCTGCTCCATGCACCATACCGAGCATTTTGGATGATCTTGTTTGTATTTCTGTGAATGACCCAGGCCCAATTTTGCACCGGTGGAAAGTGCGACGCAAAGTGGTTTTGCTAGTTCCATACCAGCGCATTGCTCGTTTTCAGGCCATGCACGCACGTCGTTAAAATAGCAACTGATTTTTTAAATATGTATATATTTTTGTTGTTTTTTTGTATATGTATATGTTTTTGTTGTTGTTTTGTTGTCTTTCCCTTTTCCTGTTATTGCCCAGTCTTAAGGTGGTTTGATTACCTGAATAAATCTAAAGTACGCAACAGGAGGAGTATCCCATACTTCTCCTTTGCAGAACAATTCTGACCCGACAACACAAGGCACCCAGACCACACATTCTGCTTTGCTAATATATCGGGACAGGACGGGGGCAAAAAAAAATGCAATTGATATTGCGCTCGTTTCCGTTTGCTGGGCGTATTGTCGCCGCATTGCTATTTTAATGCAGCGAATTGACTGCGCTTTTGACCAACAAAAACCATGTCTAAAGTCAATGGGGCATTATTAAACAGTATTTAAGCAGCGCGTTTTAGAAACGTGGGTGCACGACGCTTGTTACAGACACAGGTACACGCTTGAAGTACGCTAATAGTTTTTTATTATTTAATTTCTATACGTTTTATTATACAGTACATCTGGACATTTCACGTAATCATTCTGTCTAATGAAACACCAAAAGAATATATATAGAAAGAATAAACCGTATCGTTAAAAAATCTTCCGAGTTCAATATGTAAATTAAAGGACATTTGGATTGCTGAAAATGC
>JAAGVU020000008.1:2828526-2845501 GCA_011763525.2 Mormyrus iriodes | reverse complement strand
GTCTGTAGCCTGGTAAAGAATCTAAATATGTGAGATGTAGAAAAATAACAGCCCTATTGCCTTTCATTTGAACATTTAAAAACAACTTAAGAACTGTAGGCTGTTGTTTGAACAAAAATTCACTTTCATTTATATTTTGCGAACTGCAGAGCCAACATAAAAACACACACACACACACAAGCATAATTAAGTCCCCGTTCTCAGCTGCGTTGCTCGTTCAACAACGAGCTCCTGTTTCCCCTGTCATCATTATACCGCGGATGATCTGTTTAGGCCAGAAAACGAAGAAACACTCGCCGCTACCTCTTCCCAAGCCTGCTTCATTTCGATCTGGTTTGCCAGGTAAACACGGTTTTAAAATAGCAATCCGCCATAGCGCATACGCGGCTGCCTTTTAAAGGTGAGGTGACGTGCCATTCTGATTGGTTTATTGCATGTTACCCCCCAAAACACACTCTTGAATGAATAAGAGAGTTAGGACAACCTTTTGCGCCTTGCTCTGGCGCAAAGTCTGGTTTTTCCACCTTCAAAATAGCAAAATGGATTTGGAAACGCCCATAAATGTTACTTGCACCTTGCGCTTTATTCTTTGCGTTAGATCGTCAAAATAGAGCGCAATAATGTTGAAGTTCTGGATTTTTGATTCTTACCATTCTGTCTCTCTTATTGTGGTTGCCCTGTGGATTGCATCTGGATCATTTACCTTAAGTCTGTTTTGCTCCTTGGATCATGTTTTTGGATTTGTGCATTTACCTGCCTTTCAGGTGTTGGTCCAGCCTATACGTGAGGATGACTCCTACCTTCCAATTAAACACCTTCTGCTCTGGATCCTGTCTGTGTATTCAGCATAGCTTGTTTTCCTTGTACTCCCAGTGTTGATTTAGTAAGTTTCTGTTTGTGTTTCTATTATGGTTCCTGAACTTGGTTAAGATAAGATAATCCTTTATTAGTCCCACAAGTGGGAAATTTGCATTGTCACGGCAGAAAGTGGACAGTACAAGATAAGAGCAGCAAAAATTAGACATAGAATAAAAATTATACCAACAATACAGTAAAGAAGTACACTACACAAACAATCTGGAAAAATAAATATGGAAGAGTGTATTGAAAATATAAATGTATATATATATGTATATATAAACTTAGATAAATATATCTATGTACACAGAGTGTGTGTGTATATATATACACACACATACATACACTCAAACACACATACAGAGTGGATATTTAAATATAGGTAGGACAAGAAAAATTGCACTCAAAAGAAGTATTGCACATAAGAAAAACTGCCTTGTTTTGATACATGCCTTTGTATACTGTAGGTTAGACTAATGTAATGCTCTGTTATCCAGGAGCACACACTGCACATTAAACACCTTGCAGTGTATTCAAAATGCTGCAGCTCAATTCATCACCAGGAGCAGGAACTTTGAACACATATCCCCTGTTCTTAGTTCCCTGCATTGGCTTCCTTTTAGGTTCAGGACTGACTTCAAAGTTCTCCTACTTACATATAAGGCACTTAAAGGTCTAGCACCTGCCTGCCTGACAGAGTCTGACCATCCATGCTCTCTGCCTTCCCACATGTCTGCGTGAAGTCCTGGTTCAGTCCCATAGACAGATGACATAGTGGAAGTAACTTACGAATTATAACATCGTGGGTACCACCTCTAGTCTGCCACCCTACACAGACCAGCGTGGAGAACAGATTCATTGTTGGACTTCGGCATGATCATAATTGCAGTGTACATCTTGCTTTTAGCAAGCAAGCCCACTTTTTTTTCTTCAATAATGTTAGCATGTCCGGGGGTTGGGCAGGCAGTTGACCTTGGACCCACAGAGGTTCTCTTTCTCCTTACTTGGGAGTTTTTGGTTCCTCTCCTCCGTTATCATCTGGCTTTCTTTCTTTAGCTAATTTCTTTGTCTTTCCTTTTCCCTGTTTTGTATTACTCTCCCTTAATATCATGTAAAGCTATCATGTAATACCATGTAAAGTGCTTTGGGGTGACTCCATTGTGAAAGGCACTATATAAAAATAAATTGAATTGAGTTGAATTTTGCCATTATTCAGCCATATTTTACATGGTCGTCCTGTACTGAAAAATTCTGCACCTTATTTTGCCCCATATTTTCCTATCCAGACCAAAATACATCAGGACCAATCCCCCCGCCTCGAAATATTAATGTCGGCAACCACCCTGTCCCTTTTTCTTTATTTTATCTGCAAAAGGAAAAAAGATTATATATATATTAAGGAATGCAAGTTCTGCAAAACACTGGCTACTGAAACAACTGGCACCGCATCAAGTGTCCATTAGCACATCGAAAGACTTGTATCCCTTGACAGTGTTAGTGTCCACGCTTAAATAATACGATTTTACTTTTGATTATCCAGTCATTATTGAATGCTTAGCCACAAAGGATCCAGTGGAGCTATAGAGGCAAGGCTGATTCATCAGAGGGAGAAACAGAATGAGGTGATCCATTCTTACATGCCAGTTTGCAAACCCCAATTACATCCTCAGGAGATAGGACAGACTCCTGTGAGTCTCCACCTTGTCTGGTGCTCTGGGTGCTACTTCCAGGCCACATCTTCCTGCTGTGTCCATCATAATCCCAGACATCAAGTGAACATCGTGCAGTGCTTGATGTGCATTGATCACCATCCAGAAATGTTCATTAGGTGGGACGACACCCCTTTTAGTGTCCTTACTGGAGGGAGAAGCTCTGTAGTGGGTTACAGCATCACGGTCATGGAATAGCACTATCAACTTCAGAGATGCAATTCTACATGCTGTTTAAAGAAGTTTTTGATCCTCTTGCCACCAGCAGGGATTTAGGAACCCAGTTATGTGTCATGTGCTGGAGTAATTGACCTGTATAATAATATGACATGGAATTTTGGATTTTAGCCACAGGAAGTGGCTGAAGTGAGCCAACCTTGTTTACCATATATCATTCTGGACGAAACCTGGAACTGCAGTTGAAGCTGATTTGTTGAAATGGTGTGTTTAGTTTGTGCAAATGTCAGTTTCATACAGACGACCTCTTATGAAACTGAAGATGATGACTTACGTTCAATATTTCAACCCATTTGTCTGCTCTTATGCTCTCTCAACCCAGTCTGGCAACCTCAGCATCCCTGGATCCTGAATCCATGGAGCTGGGCCGAGCTCGTTTATCCCCAGGAGAATGTCAGAAACACACGCGACTACACTTATGTCTATATTGTGGCAATAATGGACATTTCGGGCTAAATTGCCAAAGTCGCCTCCTGAGAGGAGGAGAATATTCCAGAATCCTCATGAGAGCATCGTTATTGTTCAGCATCTCTTGCAAGCAATAGTGCATGGTGATATCATGTGGGAACCAGTCATTGACTCTGTTGCAGCATCTACCCTTTGCCTCATGTCTTTTTACCTTGTATATAGGTACCTTTCAACAATAAAATTCTTGAAAGGCAGAATTCAGTTTTTTGCCTCACTTGGGGTTTCATACCTTATTTCCACTGCATGTGTTGAGTTCGCATGCCTTCCCCATGTCACGCAGGTTCCATTCTACAGCCCAAAGACATGCAGTAAGTTCATTTGCATCTTTAAATTTGCCATAGTGTATAACTGTGTGTGAGTATGTATGTGCTCTGCAATAGACTGGCACCCTGTTCAAGGCATTCCCTGCTTTGTGACCTATGCAGTCTCTCCCCCCAACCCTGACCAGGGTATGAATGGTTAGAATATGGATGTTTTTTAAGGAGGAAAAACTTGAACCATTTTATATAAGATGTATACTGTCAAAATTAGCATGACTAGGATTGTCTAAAAATGTTCCTGTAGAATATTACAGATGTTTCCTAGTACTTCATTGTCATTTTATTCCTTTTTTTGGTAGATCAAAATGACTTAAAACCGTCCGGGCCATTTATTAAAAGAAATGGCTCCTTTCTCAGCCTTAGAGGGCCCCACAACCAGTTTTCCTCACGGGGCTGTAAGAATCCATCTTCTGTAAACATGCCGAGAGCAGCAAGATCCAGGACATGCATCACATAACCCTTATGCACAACAACACTCAGATGCCATGCAGGACACCTCATTTATCTGAAGCCTGACCATCCTTCACTCTGAACCTCCATAGGAAAGTCTCTTCAGCTTCATTAAAGCCATGCCAGCTCACCAGATTCATTTAACAAATCACTTGTTCAGTGCAAAGTCAGATTAACATATGGGCAGCATATCAGCACACATGCTATTCATTTGATTCTCCTAATGTAGCCCAGGCAAATAAGAAATGCTGTGCTTTAAGATCAAGCAGAATTGTGCAAAATACAACTATCACTGAAATGTCCCTTTGTAAGGACACTTCAAGGTCAGCATAGCTACCAATAACCACTAATTTCTTCAAACAGGATTATTATTTAGCAATGTAGCACTACACATGCATTGATGTGTATCTCTGTGCCTGTACTGGGACACAAAATCAAGGGCAGAACTGACAGATCAGACTAAAGTCATACATTAGGAATGGTTAATCAGAAAACAAATACCCAGGCATGTGTAGTCACACAATATCTCACAAAGAGATAATTACATACCCATGCATATCTTGCATACCCAGCCAGTATTGAGTTCATAAGCAAAGGGTGCCCTAGTAGTCCAGGGAGGCGTAACCTGGTCAGACCGGGCATGACCAATCGAAGAATTGGCTTTATGCAGTTGTAATAACATCAGCAACTATTCAGGGGAACCTCCGCTAATACAAAATATGATATATAATTTTTAGGAGAAATTTTACAATTACTCTTTAATACATGTGCATAGGCTAATAGAAGGTTAAACTCAAGTGCAATCATTAATTTTACTGGGGACAAACTACTGACGGTACGTCACACCCAGTTAAAATGTGGTAGACTAGCATTAAATAACTGAAACACAGTATTTTTAGTGGTAAGGGCTTACCACTGTAGGCACTGAGCAGATTTGAATTCCACAGCTTAATTTTTCCTGGAAATTAGGGCCCTTTGCTGTCAAATACCGCTGATAATATGCTCACCTGAACAATAAACCTACTAGAAAATGACTTATTTGCATTGTTCTGGATGTGGGGGGGGGGGGGAGTTTGAAAGCTTGGATTAGGCTGAAGAAACAATAGGGTCAAGCTTGAATATCGTGATGGATGTCTGATGACTTATATTTGTCTTGATGACTTTTGGCTTTGTGTTTGAGCAAAAGAACCTTGCCCTGACATATATGTGGGGGCACTCAAGGGGACGGTACAGATCACTCTCAAGAACATATCTTTTTAACCTTAATTTTCACCTTTATTTTATCCCTTGAACATATTCCTTTAAATTATAATTTACAATAGTAGGCTTCCCCATGTGAGATTGAATATTTCTTTAAGATTCATTTTACCTGTACAGGATTTTTCCTATATTGTGGATGAATTTTCTCTGTTCCATTGCCTTATGCAATATTTAAATACTGCACAGCGACACGAATATGCTACGACACAAACACTCTGACATGAATACTCTAAACGAATCTTATTTATGACTTGAAAATGTGATGTAATAATCACAATCAAACCTTGAGTTCCATCATGGATATTCTCTTCAGTAGGTTTGGTGGGTGTTGTATGGAATCCTACCTGGTTAGCTATCCCCTAGATTATATTCAAAAAAATCTCTGCACTAAAGTAAATCCCATCATAGTAGGAACGGGTGATCTGCTTCACACACGTCACAAATGACTTGTGGGCTCTCTGTATGTTTACACTATCTCATTCCAGCCCAGATATCGCTATTAGTGTCATTAATACCGTTCCTTATTCGCCTTGTCCCTAATGTGCTGAATGTTGTTGGTATCGAACACACGAGCCTGTGATCTCATGTACTCCTCACGTCACCAGGTTTTGCTGCTAGACTTCAAACCACTTTCATCTCCTCAAGATCAACGCGAATGTATCGTCCATTTCGAGAAATGTTGAAAACAGCAAGAATTTGTATCCAGAGAAAATGTGGTACAACAAGTAAGAACATTAAAAGGCAATGCACCCTCACCAAAATATAGCAGCAGGAGATGTTGACAGCTAACCTGCACCACACAATGTTTTTATAAAGCCTGGAGCATAATGACCAGACCTAATTAGATAACAGTTATTGATGTATCTGCATTGCTCAGTGAATTCAGCCTTTCCTTATTAGGCCTAACTGAGTAAACGGGGGCCTAATGAGATTTCCGCATACAGTCCATTTTCATCCTGTGGAAGCACTGGGGAGTAGTATGTCAGGGCACTGTGGGGCAACCAATCAGAGCACAGTCTTCCCCATTTATCAGTTAAACCACTAATGCAGTTTACTGGACCAGAGACGAGCTCTGACAGCCTGACAATTGGGGAAGGATGTTCAGCTTAAATCAATTAGCTAAGAGGGCAAACATGATCAAAATCCAAGGGTGGCAGCCCCAGGCAGAGGTCTTCAGCATGAGCACTCTGGAGCTGAACCTATAGCAGGATGTCTGCCAAGCAAACATAAGCTAAACTTATACCCAGAACACAGGGACAGCCTACTAATTATCTATAGAACAACAAAAACATGAACAATATCAGAAAAAGCAACAACCGGCTTCAGTCCATGGGCATGCTGCTAATGTCCATCACAGCAGAACCTGACAGTACAAAAGTGCCAGAGATTAGACTGCTGTTTTACTACATTTTACTACACAGTGCTTTATTTACATTATTTGCAATTAGATTACTATATATATAGACTGGAGTGATCCCAATGTTAGAGTAAAAAGTTATAGTTGATCCCATAATCTGTATGTTCTTCACAAATAGGAAATTTGTATAATTGTGTGCGTTTCACTTCACATAGTGTGCATTGACCTGCATTGTCGTTTTGGGCTATTTTATTTATTTATTTTTTGCAAAATTAGGTTTGTATTTCATGTTGTTTGTCTTCTCCTGTTGTTATCTCTGTTACTTTCAGATCTCTGGTCTCTGTGCAGTGGACAGACAGCAGCCAAAAGGGAGAAGGACAAATGAAATCAAACAGCACTTATTAGGAAAGAGAAACAGCACATCTCTAAAATATGTGGAAAAAAAACAGGACATGCAAGGGTCAGTGTGAAGGTAAGGTCACCCAATAATAAAAGAATGAGACATATAGTACCACCGAAAAAAGGATACATGTTACCTTTTTCACCTTAAGCTCAGATTGCTGTGAGGTGGGGGAGTGCAGACTGTGTCTACAGTCCCAGGGGCACACTTCCACCAGCTGGAGCACAGAGTATGGTGACGCATTCAATTTTCTTCTACCTGTGCGTGACTCAGTGCTATAAGTCTTGTCAATCCTAGCTCCCAGAATCAGCTAACCTGTGCCTAAATGTTTGTTGCCGATATTTTTGTTGTAAACCCTCCCCATCCCATGTTGATTTTTACAGTCAAATAACAACTGCCCTTATATTATTCACCAGTCTAATGAATGATAAAATATAAAGTTCTATCTTTCATCTCAGTGATTGAATCGGGTGGCACTGGCAGACTTGGGGGGGGGCGGGGGGTCATGGGTTAGGTTTCTGCAAAGATCCTCCGGCCTTTTCAATCATGCACAAAATCCAAGGCAAGATTGGCAAGATAAAAGTGGTTTTCCAGACTGCCCACCACAAGTAAGACATCATTTAACCCTAGTACTCTGAGCCAGGGTCACTCTCAGTCTGCAATCTAGTCTGACAGTGTGGTGCGTAGAAATAAATTAGTCAAATAAAAACTGAGTAATGGGAGGAAATTTTACTTTACAGTGGAAATCCTAGAATATAATTCCCATTACTGAATTACAGATTTTATGACTGGTTTGTATTAATGGGCATGACAAACAGTAAAATAACTTGACTGACAACAGAATGCAATGTAATTGAATTAATATTTTGATAGTTCCAGGGACCCTAAGTAAATTTGATTTATGTATAAATTCAAAAAAGAATAAGAATAAAGAAATTGAAGAGAGTTAAATGAAGGGAACTCTGGAGAACAGAAATAATTATTTCTCAAAAAACTGGTTTAAGCTGCATTGTATTCTACGGTCTCATTTTGGTGTCTAAAAAATATATATGTACTTAGCATTTTAATTAAAATTTGAGTGAAACCTCATCATTTTAACATGTAGGAAAATATAGTAAGATTTCAAAACTATACATTTAAAAAATATAGAAATGACATTCATTAAGTACATAATGTATGTGGATATTTACCGAATTGCGTTGTTGGAACCGAAAATTACTGTTGATTGATGACTTGCAAGTATTCTTAAGCTGTTGTATATTTAGTATTAGTAAAAACCAAAGGGAATAACTTTCATTTTGAGAGGATGGGGCGTTAGATTACAGAGTGCTGTCATGTATGGGAATATCCAGTGATTAGTATGTCAAGTGTGGAGAAGAAGTGTGAAACAATGGTGATTGAATGATTGAAGAAGTTTAAGCCTGATAGACTGTGGCCTATAGTTCATAACTGCAGCTATAAAGGTATTTCACCTGTGGAGGTTTTCTTGAAAAAGAAATTTAAAAAATCTGTTTTTGAATATCAAAATATATAATTGAGGAAAGTGATTAATATATGAACAACAAGCATGAATGATCTGAATCAGTAGTATACTGTACATGCTTCGAATTGATTTTATAGACAATCTGAATTGTTCAATGATCTATCCATCCATCTACTCTTACATCCCTCCATTCACACATCCACCCCTTTTCCATACCTACTCGTCCTCTGGAAAGTCATGTCAATTAATCCAATGTGGATTATGAGCTGGCCTTCTAGTGTGTGTGTGTGTGTATGTGTGTGTGCGTGTGTGTGCGCGTGTGTGTGTGTGCACCCTGCTATGGGTTGGCACCCCATCCTCGGTTATTCCATGCCTTGTGCCCATAGTCTACAGGACAGGCTGCAGATCCACCATGACCCTGAATAGGACAAGCAGGTACAGAAAATGGATGGATTTAATTAAATTTCAAACTTTCACTGTATGCATATAACCTGCTTCTGGTTTTACCTATTAAACATCTGCCAGGGAATTGCAATCCACACAATTGATGTTTAAAACATGCTTTGCCAAAGTAAGGGGCTTATCTCAGTGAAGCATATGGCTTAATGACCAGTATCATATATTGTGTCCCCATTTAAATTTTTATGTAGCATTTTTCCAGTCATAGTTGTCACACAACACTTAGATAAAGAATCACCAGCAGAGTACAAAAGTTTGAGAGAAAATTTCTAGAAGACAACAGAAGAGAGGAAAGAGGAAAAATGTACATGAAATGATATACACCCAGGGCTTGAAATGACTGGGAGAGACTATACCAGCTAGACTCCAATAATCTATGAAAGTAACATAACGGTACCTTCCAAACCCAGGCCGTGTGACTCAAGCTATATACAACATAAACACAAACTAATATAAAATAGATATAATACAGGATGTAAGATCGTGTAAAGTATAATGTAATGCAATGTAAAGTATTGTACTGCAAATGCTATAACTTTGAAATTGTCTGTTTGTACTTGGACTAAAATCGGCACATTCACACAGATTTAAAAAAAAATAATAAAAATTGTAGTGCTAGGATAGGGCATTATTTTATTTTTACAAAAACTCACACCAGTAGTTGAACCTTATTACAGTTGAATTCATGTTCCTGTTTTGAAAGTGTCTCTGATTATTCTGCTTTGGCAACAGAGACTTTTGTTATGAAAATGTCTTTGAAATTGAAAAACCATATTGAATAGTATGCATGCCTTCTCTTATCAGGCAGCTTTTACTTCTTTCTCACAGAGAAAAATGACAGATAAGCTTGTGGGTCATGGATAGCCTTCCAGTACCTGAACAGTGGCTTCCAGGGGCTCCGCTTTGCTGCAGGCAGAATAGCCATCTGATTGGATATTCTACTTAGATGAACTGAAAATGGTCTTGATGTAGGCCAAAACAGATCACAGGCTTAATGATGTGTATGGATGGTGTTGAATCCTCCTGCTGCAAAGACTCCTCATTTCCTGAGAAAATACGTAGTCCAGCTGTTAATACATGGTAACTTTCATTTTGCTGTTTATGTTATAAATGTTACATTTCTGGTATATGTTCAATCGCCATAACCCTATTCAAGTATTCCAAACAACGTATTTAAAATTTGAGGCAAAAATGGAATAATTCAAGGTATTCAGAAGACAACAATGCAACAGACCTCACGATTCCCATATGAACCATTCATATGTTGCAGCAGTTAGAAATATACATTTATGTTCCAGAAAATGACATTTTATGTAAACTTGCAAATCATATTGAATCTAGTGCGTCAATTGCATGAGAGCCAAAAACCTTCTAAGATCTGCAGATGCTTTGTGCAATATAAATATATCATTTTAACTCCACATACTGAAAATGTCATCATATAATCGCAATGAAAGCCACAGGGGAATTAAAAACTGAGAATATTCCACTCCTACAGCGTTATAGGCAAATATATGTTTTACTTTGGCTCTTTGGATTGTATCGTTCTTCCTTCGAGGTGAGTAGGGTGCTAGATTTTGTGCTGTAATGGCTGAAATATAACCAGCTCTTGTAGTTGTCTGGATGCAGGAAAAACGTTTGTACATTCAATCAGTACCATTTTGGATTTTTGGTTAAAATTTCACCAAATATAATACCCTGTTTTAGGTATTAGTATGGATACAGTAAGGGTTAACGATCATCCCTGCTTTGCGGAATATCTTGCTTGTAACCTAATCAGCTTGCAGTCCACTTGGAAATTTCGAGGTCTACTAGTGTACCTGCAAGTGCAGAAAAATGTCATGGTCTGTGAAGAGTTTGGAAACTCTGCTAAAAGTTGCACTAGAATGACCAGAATATCAACCATAGCAATGAAGTCATGATCATTGCATAAATTTTTTTCATATATATATTTTGTAAACTATTAAAACTACTGATCATTTGCTTGTAAAGAGAAATAGATATGAAGTCTGCTGCAACTCATCCTCCTATACCTTTCTGCTGAGATTCCGTAGTGAATCCAGACTGGTCTGTCATTATAGGTTTAACATTCATTTATCCCTGTCTCTCGTTTTCCTTCAGCCTTTAACAGCCTCATCAAACTCAGAGGTCAGGACTTGACAGCCACCTCAAATTAGTTATAATGTCCTGGGAAGGAAGGAAATTATCTGCAGGAACTTTTTTCCCCTCACAATGAGTCATATATATGGTTAATATTTGTTTGCAATTGTCAGTTGCCACTTATATTTAATATTGTTAATACTGTTGTCTTCACTTCATAAGTAGTGGTTGCGTGTGCCTGACTCTAGCAATGAATGTGCACATCTACTCTTTTCTCTGTGTACCCGTCTGTCTGTATATATCTGCCTGTGCTGTGCATGTCCATATCTACGTGAAATGAAAGATCTCCCACAGTTCATGTCAGTTAATCCAATAACAATTCACAGGATCACAATTTGGTTTTGATAATAAATGAAAAAAAAAAAAATAGCATTTACACATGCCATGTGTCTCTTCCCCCCCCCCCCATCACCCCCTCCACAATCACTTCCAAACACATTAAGATCTCATCTCTTCGTTGTAGGATTTATTCCAGTCAGCCGAGACTAGGGAAGCCTGTCCGTTAAATGGTGCCCTTGAAGAGCAGGCAGATGACAAATGGAATCAATTTCACAGGCCTGTTAATCTGGAGAGCGAAGGCTTGAAGTGTTCAGAGGATTTCACGCCACACACACGTGCACGGACACACACACACGAGCCTCATTTCCCTGTACTTCAGAAGTAAATATACAGATGTGATCCAGAGAAACCTTCCAAAGATTTGCTGCATGCTAATGCTGGAGTGTTATCGCCATGACTCCTGAAAAATAGTAGCAGGTGAAATAAATGACACCAATACACAAGTTAAGCAAATAAATGGATAAAGTAAAACAATTAGCAATGTCTTTTTAGGAAATGGCTGATATTACTGTGGTCTTCATCGAGTCATCAATAGATCAGTGTGGTCACTATGGGGATTTAATGGATCCTCTCAGTCACTCTCACCATTTGAAGCCAGAGCGTGACCTCATCTTTTGTGCCGTCTAATTTCTATCAAGATGCAAGATTAGTTTTCAAGGTCCTGTCCATTATGCATGGTATCGGACAATATCCTCTTTAGAGCTCTGTTGTCCTTGAGTGTGCACCAGTTAGCAGACAGCTATCATTATCCCAAATTAGTTTAATGATTCCTAATTAATCACACGGTCTGTCTGCCAGCCTATGCGTTCATAAGAGGAATCCTGGGACAAAAGGATGTTTGATTTTTTTGTGAATGGAATGTAAATAGTCTTTAAACTGAATCTGGTTTAAGAATCCCAGAGGGAAAATATAGATTTATTGCTCCTAGGATCTTAGAGAATGCAGGCAATAAGCAATTCATATAGCAACGTAGGCACCTCATCCATCACACATCCTCCAGGTTTAGCTTTCCCATTCCTCCGAACATAAAACGCAAGCTGTTAAGGACACCTACGCCCCTACCCCGCTCCTTTTCATAGCTCACAAGTATGGGGATGAGAGCCCTGGGATGAAAGGCCCTTTGGGGCATTGGTAGGAGGGGGAGCATAAAAATCGGTGCTAAAACTGTTTCCTTTATACATAGGGGGCATGCAAGAATTTATTAGGTGGCTCCGGCTGTAGAGCACAGCAGTGTAGGCTCATACAATATGTTAAACTAAAATCACATTAATGCTGACACTATTACACTGTACTGGTATAATTTCTAACACTGAAACAGGCCACACTGCTGTGGCCAAGTAGATTCCTGCAATTAGAGGAAGTTTCAGGTGGGGTTCAATTCTGAAGTGGCAGGTAGAACCACTGGCTCTGTTACAGGTCCGGTTCACCTCTAAGCGGGCAGGTAGATCCATATGCTCTGTGCTGGAGCCCAGGTACTACACAACTCAGGATTGTTCTATAGAGACTCTAGATACCCAGGAGACAACGGATGGAGAGAGGATGAGGGGGGTCAATCAATAGCTAAGCGTAGGCAGCAAGACGGCAGTATGAGAGCCAAGCACTTGGTGTAATGAACTGCCCATATGATATATTCCCCTGCTGAGGCTGGGTGTGCGCTGAACACTGCGGCTGCAGCATTTCGCTGATTAGCCATTTCTCTCCCATCAGACTCTGCTGGTGGGACAGAAACGGCCTGTGTTTCCATCTGCTAAATGTCCACCAACAGGGCTTCAAACTGTGCATGCGGGCCTCAGGCTCCCATTCAGAACACCTGCAGGCTTGGCAAACCCCCCCCCCCACCTCTATCGAAAGTAGGCTCTCACTACTACAAATGAGGTGTGAGTTGTCCTAGAACATGCAGAGAAGCTGTTTTGCTTAAAGAATCTTCTTGTTTGATAAAGTAAGCTGAGCTTAATTCCAGTGGCCTCAATTAAATTGTGCAAAATTGCTTCCTACTGATCCAAATATTACATTAAAAATAAGCAACAAAAAATAAAATAAGCAATAACAGTCTCAAGCACCTTTCAGTACATATAAGCAGTATAGGCTGGGTTGTTTCCTGGTTGTGAGGCAAAGCCGATTTTCTTGAAATAACGGTTTAACCCAGCTTTGGACACTTCAGTTTGGTAGATTCCTGGTTTGAGAAACAAAATCACATTTGTGTATTAACGTTACCCAGAATTACATCAGGTACAATTCAGAGATTTACACAAAACTACCTTAAATCCAATTCCTTTCAGCAAATTTAGTTCCACCTACAAAACTCAGCAGTTTAGCACTTTCTGAACCAATGATTAGCTATCCTTCACTCCCTCTCCTTAGAATTAAAGGTGTCACGCCACTTAAAATCACAATTAGTGAGTTTCCATTACTTCTTGCAGACTAAGTACCTGAACTTTAGAACTAGGCCACAAATTCACTATGCTACCCCCCCACCCCAGAGAAGCCCTTCCCTTCCCCTTACAATGCCAGTCTTCCTTTTGCGTTTGTCTGTGCACGTACCTGAAGAGCATATTGTACAGCGCTGTATGGCAGCGCTACATGCTTTCACTCTGCTGTGTCAGCATGTCAGGGAGAGGAAACAGCCGACATTTTCATGACACATTAGCAGTTCTGTGTAAATTTGAATGCAACCTTCAAAATATGCTCTCAGCAAAGGGCGGATTTCCAAGAGACCCGAGTCACGCTACTACTGCCAGTGACCTGACTGATCCAGTGTTTAACTTCTCCTCCCTAGTTTGCCAAGTACAATTCAGGTTTGTGGTTCTTTCAAACTGCAGGCAGGCATTTTAGACCCAATGTCAGTTGGTGGAGAAGAGCTAGTAACAGCTTTTCTTGTACCAGCCAGAATGTAAGAGAATTTTGACAATAAGGTAATCTTATGCCTTTTTTGCCTGAAAACTTTCTGCAGAATACAGAATGACCCATATCAGCTGTGGAATGCATAAAACTGTACAGAAAGTGGGATGACAAGGAAGAAACTTTTCAGAAGTGTAGACTGAAGGAAAAAGGATGATAGGGCTCTCTTTGGGAATTCGAGGGCACACAATGACTCCATCCTAGGCAATGAGACCAATCCAGGAGAAATTACGAGTCTGGGATGTTGAAATCCACTAAGACACTATGATGTTCATCATTCCAACAAGTATCTGAGGGAGGTAACAGTGTGAGGATGGTTAAATCATAAAGAATGTTGTAATTATAAATGAAACTTAAATAGTTTTGCCATTTGCACAGGTACAAGATAGTACAAGTACATTGGAATTTTTGTGCGTATCTCCCAGAGTCAGCTATATAGAGAGAGACCGGGTAGAAAATAAAATAAGAGCTGCAAAAAAAATTTCAGAACAAAAGATTTTTAAATAGATACACAGACATATATTTTAAGGTTGTTTATGTGACAAGAGAACTGTTTTGATTAGGATGGGACATTCATACTAATGAACATTGATAATTGAACAGCTATGTATCTTTGAGATGAATGCCCACATTTCTGAGTATCTGTCAGTGGTCACTTTTACTGACAGGTGAGTTTCATGAGTAGAACAACCAGAACTGGAGTGGAACTGAGATTCAGCCTGGGAATGTCACCCCAGACCAGTCTTGGGGAGGTGCGTCCCTTACCAACTATAAAATTTGTTGAGTGGGGGGGGGCAGACAAATGTGGAGAGGGCAAGAGGGGGCTGGTCCGCCACGATACAGTTTGCTAAGCAGAGGGGAGAGCGATCAGGCGGTCTGGATTAAATTGTATTTCTGCCTGTTGAGTATCCCTGCTATTGCACTAACATTAAATTATTTTCCAACCCTCATGACTAGCCCACACCTAATGCCAGCCCTCTGGGAATTCTCCTGATTCTCCCAATTACCCCTTCCAGCACTGAGAACAGCCTATCATTGTTAGTTGTTTAATAAAATTTTTATTGCAGCTTCATTTTTAATCGTTTAAGTAAACTATTAATTTTCAGAAGATTCTAAAGGAAAAATACAAGTACTAACGGAAATCAGATACGCCTGCCTATCAATCTCTACAAATTATTTCATATGTGTGACATAAGCCTCCATGTTGCTTGAAAGGTTAATGTAATCAAGGCAAGCTGACATGACATTCAAAGAAATTTATATTTTAAAATGCATCTGTGGTAAATCTGTTCCTGACCTGCCAATTTCTGTGATAAAGGATTTAATTTTTACCAAAAAAAAAAAATCTAACCCTTTTGTCCCAATGAAACTAAAATCAAAGCCAGACATATGGCCAAGAAAGCCATCTGCATCCACTTATAAACTGAAATTTTACATGAAAATTAACCTTGCCACTAAAGGTTAATTTTCATTAGGAATGTTCACCTCCAGGACACATTGTACAGGGTTCTCTACTGGCCATTCTCAATGAAAATATTGCACATTATAGAAAAAAATAGAATTTAAAATGAAAAAAATTCAAAATGAAATCTTTAGATCATATATTGAAAATATTGCCTTTACCTGTACAAATTTACATGTTCACCTTCAGGTCTGCGAAGAGCATGTTTTTGTAGGGAACGTAATAAACATTTTATCCAAAAGGCATGTCAGTTCCAGCCCTTCATAGTGTCACTGCCATGGCTGTGCCTTGAGGTCCTGTCCATGAAAGTCACAAACAGCAGTGGAAACAGGAAAAACCCTTTGCTGGTGGACAACACGCACTCTGAACACTTATGATTTTGTGCCAAGAAAATGGGCACAACTCTTCCTGCATTCATGCAAGAACTGAATAGCATGCAGTAGAAGTCAGTCATATTTGTGCAGCTCAAAATATACATGGGGGAACAGCAGTCATATGCCTTCCGATTGACTTTTAAGGATGGCCTATTATGTTCATTTTCACTTTGTAATTTTAGTTCTGGGGTCTACTAGAATATATTTATATGCTTCAGTGGTCCCAAAACATTTCTCATACTATATATCTCTACTGACTGTCTATAACTCTGACACACTTACAGATTAAAGCCCCACCTCCAATGAGCCCAGTGTGCTCTGATTGGTCAGTGTTCCCAATTGGTCAGCTTGCCCTACACGTTCTGCCTTTGTGTTTCAGATAGGCAGCTAATAAGGATTGTGTTACAAGGTGACCTCACCATGTCACAGAAGTAAGGGCAGGAATTCCAATAAGGTGTTTGTCAGATTGAAGGAGTGTTTTTTTCCTGGTAAAAAAATTATTCAATTTGGCATGTACATTGGGCCTTAAGACTTTGCAGACTTTTCATACACAATGTTATACAATATACTAAAGGAAAAATCAGAAAAGCATAATACAGTTAATATAATACATGTGTAGGATCACACACTCGCATGCTAGGGCTAACATTCCGAGGTTTTATGACCAGAGCCCTAAAAGCCCTGCAATAAGGCCTAGCCTGGTACGAGAGGTACATGGGGGCCTATGCACCCAAGGGGGGT
>JAAGVU020000008.1:2806824-2828426 GCA_011763525.2 Mormyrus iriodes | reverse complement strand
AGGAATGAACGAGGGGCACCTGTGGCTGGTTAACAAGAGGGCAGGAACACAAGGTAATGACAACGAGCTACAGGCGTAGATGATTAGCAGCCCTGCCTGTGGGACACACAAGGAATAGACCGGTAGGGCAGGGCTGGATGTGACACATACAATACATGCATACAATAAAATAATACACAACTTTAACTTTAATCTCAAAACTTTTGATATCAATCTCAAAATGTGTTATAATTATTTTCCTTTTACTGGGCTCTGACACTCTTCTGTAGAGTCATGACTATTGCAACCATAGATAGTAAGAAGAGTAACTTTTGTATGATATTAAAGAGTGGCCATTCCTGAACACACTGTAGCACAAATATCACCTTAATCATTAGAGAGAGCAATTCTGTGCTACAAACAGTTTTCCAAAAGTGCCATAGTGCAAAAATGATCATAGCACAAGGTCATCAGGAAGCACTTCCTTTATGAATATGAATGAACTTTTCCCATAAGCCTACATTTCTGAAATTTGCATGCCGGCACTGTGACTTCACACATCTGCCTACAGCACATAAATGTGACAGCATGCAGCCCCGAAGTGGGAGTATCTTTATCTCTATGGAGGATTTTGCCCTAAAAATTGATTCTGACATTACAGATCAGTACAGCTGAATTGCCACCTTACTAATCGATTCATCATGATGCATCGATGCATCTTTATAACCCCAACAAACACTAATCAGTTCTCCTCTCTGCAACCTTCAGCAGCAGCGACCCTCTTGTTCACTGCGAAATACTCCATCTGTGCAGTCCTTGGCGTGGGAGTACCCCACATCCCCCTGAAATATTTCACCATGGGGAACTCCAGAGTAGGACAGACTCCACCCTTGACCAAGAGGTCTGGTTCCCGAGTCCATGCTGGGATTGGAGGTAATTTTGACAGTATGTAGTTGAAACCTTTCTATTTCCTGCCCAAATGATGCTGAATCTGACCCCCACCTTTCACCTTGCAAGTGGTGAGCCCACAAAATGCCTCTACATAGCGGGCAAACCCTGACTGTGGTATGAGGATGGCTCAGTCACCAGTTCCTTGCTGACAAACACAACTCCAAGACCTGACTCCAGAGCTGGGTCCCAGTTACATTATTCCAGAGAGAGTACACTCATGGTTCGACGCACCCAGTGGCTTTTGCGGGAGCCCTATTTCCCAGTGTGCAGCACAGGAGAATAAAATATAACCTATAACACAAAAGTGGACAATTTTTTAGAGCTCCCCCTAAAGGTCTCAAGGGAGCTTATGTCTTCTTCAGGGAACCTGAGTTCCCCTGGTTATTCTTTGTTTATTGGCATAGATCAATAGGGCACACAAACCCTGCCACCACGCTAAGGCTGGATTCTTTGGAGGGGTCCTCTTGTGCACGTAAGGTAAAGTTACACAATGGCTATGTGGCTTTATCAAAACAAAATAAACAGCTCATTTGATAGCTGTGTTGGCAATAATAATGCAGCAGACACAAATAACAACAACAACAACAACAGTAATAATAATAATAATAATAATAGCAACGAAATCGGCTTCTTCCCAAACTCAAACTGAGGAATGGGAAAAAGGCTGTATGTTAAATTAAAAACGTGGAAGACTATTCGCGAGTGTATGTGTGTGTGTGTGTGTGTGTGTGTGGGGGGGGGGGTCATTGCAGTCTATCTGTGGGACATCTCTCTCATCCCACGCTACAGACGCGCGCCGACTTATAGAGGAAAAAACGCTTGTAATCCACATGTGTGTTAATTGTACCCAGGAAATTCAACCTGTGCGTGATTTAGTTTCTACTGCAATTCCGTGTTTGAATTCTTCTTTTAAGTCTTCTTTGAGCTCGCAATGCGATGTGTGAGTTGCAAGTCCTGACCTGATCGAATGGGGCTGCACACAGAGGACACTACTGTACCACCTGGCACGTATCATGACACGGATCCTGGTCGTCTGCGTTTGCTTATTTACTTTGATCCAAAGTAAGTACACCCCATCGCCATCTATCCGTGGATTATGTTTCATGATCGTAAAAAGGGGCGACTTGGTTAGGCAGCATACACGGTGATGGTGAAGCGGGTAGCCTGACAAAAGGAAACTGGAACACGTGCTAGAATTATTATGATGTTGTTGTTGTATTTAAACAACTAAATTTTTTTCTCGCTATTCAAGCATATGAAGTATTTTTAAATGAAAATAATGCAAAAAACCCACAGTTTTAATCTGTTACATGTCTCTCATATCTATACGTTTAATAAGTGTTACTATGTTAAGAATTTAGTAAAATACTATATACATATATCAGTATCTTGTACATTTACGAGAAATAAAGCTTGCATGCCGGAATGAAGATGCGAAAAGTCGCTGCGCTGAGTTTCTCTTGCGTACGCTGTATAGGGCACAATACCTTCTATGATCAAAGAGAATTTGCCATTTACTTTTTCGGAGTTATGTAGTATGTACTGAAAAGTCCAAATAGCACTCTTAAGGGTGGTTGTGTATTTGTTGCATGGGCGATTGATGAATGTTGAGATATTGGAATATGAGGAGCTTATATAATATCTGTTACGCGTTCGATATCACTGACACAGTCCTTACAAAGTCCTTAACATGCCTCCCTGTGAAAAGAAAACAAACGAATGAATAAACAAACAAATAAATAGAATTAGCAAAGTACCATTATTATTTATGATTGTTAAGGGAATCTAAACGTTATTCCAAACGTATTGACTTGATAAATCTGCAAGTAGAATTTCAGCTGCGGGTTTCTGTGTAACTGCAATATTTAACATCTTCTGAGCATTCTCGATAATGAGTAAGTGAAATATTAATCCAGGGTTTAAAATAATCTGATGTGTTCTGCTTGCTTGAGTATATGCTCATTGGTTATCATCAAGGTTATGGCGATATTGGAGGCTATTCCAGGAATAAGTAAAATCCTCTGTTATAAAATCATGCTATACGACATAAACACACCACAGTCACCCAGTGGGTAGCACTGTTGCATCATGCCTCTAGAGATTGGGGTTTGGACCCCATCTCTGCTCTATGTATGTGGAGCTTGTATATTCTGGCATAGTCTGAAGTCACGCATGACATGTTACGCTGCTTGGTGTTTATAAAATGCCCACAGGGTATGATGAAGTATGTGCCCTGTGATGGATTTGCATTCATTTCAGGGTGTACTGCAGTTTTGTGCTTTTATTGCCTGGGGTAGCCTCCAAGCAACCCTGACCAACAACTGTGATTGGATGGAGGAGAATGACAAAAAAAAAAATGGCTACAGACACAAAATCAATGATGCAAGGAAAAAAAAACAGTTATTACTCCCATACAATTTAATTTGCCTTTTGTATCTGTTCCAGTGGAAGCCCTTATTCGTTTCAGGCACTACAAAGTCTTTTACTTTCCCCTGGATGAATATTATAATGCCCTAATGCAGTCTTTTAGAGCATTCACTGCACACCATCTGTTAATGTGGCCTTTACTGTGTTCATTCAGCCAAGCAGAATCACTGCAAAAGGACCTATAATGGAAGTAGCTTCTAGACTAAGGAGACATTGAATGGACAAGTAAACAAGAACCCTGTACTTAAAGTCATCTCTACACAAGCAAGGAGACATGAAATGTACGTGACACCATGTGGTGTAACTAACAACTTATTGTTCGGCCATTTTCCAGGCACATTTCTCAGGGCGTGGGACGGTGAAAATGGGGACAAATATGAACATGCACTAAGCCGGTTTCCCGTGCAGGTTCTGCATAACTTGTTATTCCGACGTAAATTCAGAATTCAGAAGTCAAACTCAGAGAACAGTGTTGCATAAGACAGCATTTGGCATCTAAATATAAGAAGAGAGCTGAATGGAATGATAGGCTGTTTGTTTAACAGTGCCCAACCAGTGTTAAGTGGGGGGGGGGGAGCGCCTCTTTGTCAGTGCGAGAACATACTAACTGCCCAGTCAGCAACAAGGCTCTGAGCACAGTAGTAAAACATTCTCAGGAAGCTCAGATGAAAATAAATCCACTGGAGAATTATGAGGTGTGTAAAGCCACATTTTATACTGGGTGCTTCTTTTGAAACGACAAGAAATTTCATTTTTGGAGTCATGTATTGTAAAGAATAATAATAGATTACTTTTTGAATCCATCCATCTTCTGTACCTGCATATCTTATTCATGGTTGCAGGGGGTCTGGAGATCATGGGCACAAAGTAGGGAACAACCCAGAATAGGGAGCGAACCAATTGCAGGACACACTCATACATGCCTACGGGCAATTTAGCACGCTTTTACAACATGGATGGGGGAGGGGGAAACTTGGAGAACCTTAGTATGTTTTTGGAGTGTGGGGCGAAACCAGAGAACCTAGAGGGCAGAACATGCAAACTCCACACACACGGAGCCATGACGGAGACCCGAACGCTGGTCCCAGAAATGTGAGCAGACAGTGCTAACCACAGCACCACCATACTTTGTGAATCACCCATAGCAAATCTGAATGATTATACAGTTAGTATTTATTATCATTATCAAACAGAACTGCAATGTTGGGCAGCAGGTCTCCATGGATGCGGGCTCATATCGCTCCACCGCTGTGAGTGCATGGTGTTTTCTTGTTCTCCCTGTGTCATATGGGTACGTATATTGCAGGTACTCAACTTTCTTTCTGCAGTCCTATGACAAATGGCCTGTACTATGTGACTGGGTGTGTACGTGTGCCCTGTGCTGACTGACATTGGTGACTTTGTCTAGGATAAACGGTTGGATGAGGAATGGATTGATGGATGGATGGACAACTACAGGATTCCTCTCAGAATTCATACAGTGTAAGATGACTTTTAAAGCAGCCATGTTTGTCATGTTTCAGGGGGCCATAATGCAGACTCTGAGGAACGATTAATGAACTGGCTGCTGGGTAAGGACCGATACAACAAGTTGATTCGGCCTGCCATCAACAGGACTGAACGTGTCACTATTAAACTACAGGTTTCCTTAGCCCAGCTCATCAGTGTGGTGAGTGTCCTGAGGGCAGCAGAGAAGCTGTGCATCCCTTTCTTGTCTAATTAACATCATACACTCAAGCATTTGTTGTCTTCATGACAGGGCCGGCTGCTATCTTATTGTCTGCCAGAAGCAGACTGAAAGCTTGACACATTTACATTAAAGAGCTCCATAAAACTGCCAGAATCATGGCATCGCAGTCCCTGTTATGATTTACTGGGACTTTTCTGTCCCTCCCATAGCACAAGAAAGGGCACAAAGCCAATATTTATAAGCACTTATTGTCCCCCTCGTGGTTATTGAGATTGTTGTGCTCTGTAAAATGTACTTGTATCTCTGGTTGGTTCATTTATTAGTTTTCTTTTTTTTGAGGCCCAAGAATTACTAATCTGTAATGAGTTCCAGTCTTTCAACAGAAGATGCCCTGTCAATAGATTATTTTAGCGGAAGTCCTCAGCTGTTGTGGTACCAGTTTCAAGAAGCATGAAGTTCATTTGTGTGGGAGCCTAACATGGATCTCTTATTCCTTTTCTCAGAATGAGAGAGAGCAGATCATGACTACCAATGTCTGGTTAACTCAGGTATGCGTGAAGGATAAAATTCATTACACCATAAATCATCACATGCTCCCGGCTTCCCATGATGCCAATTCCCTCTGAATTCAAGTATCTCAGTATCTGTATTTCTAATCATTGTGAACAGAGAACAAATTTAGATTTATGCCTGTTTCCATGCCATTCAATTGGATCCATTTGCTTTGGAATTGCCTTTTCCAAGAAACTGTAAAGGGAAATTTGAACTGTCTATCTGCAGAATTGGATTGATTACAGATTGTCGTGGGACCCTTCAAAATATGATGGAATTGACAAGATTCGTATTCCGTCACGACACATATGGCTCCCGGATATTGTGCTGTACAACAAGTAAGTATAATCCTTTCTGCAGATTAGTTTTCATTAAGAGATTTTTTATTTCTACTATAGTATTGTAACAGTTTTTATTTGCATTATATATAGTAAATAGGTCCTATATTCCTTGTTCTGACATGAGCTCTTTTTTGTGAGCCTGTCTTACTTTCTTGTCTTCTCTGTAGTGCGGATGGAACATACGAAGTGACTGTGTTCACAAATGTAATCGTGCAGTTCAACGGCAGCATCTTCTGGCTTCCTCCAGCTATCTACAAGAGCGCCTGTAAGATTGAGGTGAAACACTTCCCTTTCGATCAGCAAAACTGCACGCTTAAGTTCCGCTCCTGGACATATGACCACACAGAAATCGACCTGGTGCTGAAGAGTGACATGGCCAGCATGGACGATTTCACACCCAGTGGCGAGTGGGACATCCTGGCCCTCCCAGGGAGGCGAACGGTAAATCCCATGGATCCCACCTATGTGGACGTCACCTATGACTTCATCATCAAGAGGAAGCCCCTCTTCTATACCATCAACCTCATCATCCCATGTGTGCTGATCACCTCTTTGGCTATCCTGGTTTTCTACCTGCCCTCTGATTCTGGTGAGAAGATGACACTTTGCATCTCAGTGCTCCTGGCCCTCACTGTCTTCCTACTTCTCATCTCCAAGATTGTGCCCCCAACCTCACTGGACGTACCCTTGATTGGCAAGTACCTGATGTTCACTATGGTCCTGGTGACCTTCTCCATCATTACCAGTGTGTGTGTGCTTAATGTGCACCACCGCTCACCAAGCACACACACCATGCCTGCCTGGGTCAGGCTGCTTTTTCTGGTCAGACTTCCAGCTCTACTCTTCATGAGACGCCCACAGAGCGATTCGGCTCGACAGCGGTTACGCCAGCAGCGCCGGCTCCAAGCTCGGCCCTACCTGGCCCCTCATTCAGGAGCCAGCTTTTCCTCTAAATCTGGGTTATATTCCACAGGACAATTTCTTGGTAGAACCACATTGCCCTTAGGACTTAACACAACCATGAAGAAGGGGGACCCATGGCTTATGGATCGCCTCCCAGAAAGGTTCTCCTCAAGGGAGGACCTACACCAGCGAGGAACTTCAGACTGGGAGGCTGATATACAGGAAGCTGTGGATGGGGTGCGGTTTGTAGCCGACCACATGATGGGGGACGACAATGACCAGAGCGTAAGTAGGCTTTGTGAGTCCTGAGGATGTAGGCAGTTTTGACAGCCAAAGTGAAAAACTTAAATGTGGAAACTGACAGTGGAAACAATGGCAGCTGAAACCTATAATAAAATCAAGATAGACTGTAAGAGAGTCAATGGTTGTTACTTTTAAAAGGATCAATATTCGGCAAAGGTGACCGATATGAGTAATAGCAGCCCTCAAATACTACTGATTGCACCAAGGAGAAGAATAGTTAAGGGTCAATATTCACAGACATGTTAATCTAAACACTATTGCCACTTAGTTTTAACATGCTTTACTACATCACATTACTAATCAGTGTCAAAGCAGAAACATAAATTACAAGCAGGATGTGGGAATCTCATGTCATATGTATGTTGCATGCTTATGAGAGTTTGCTGTGTGAGTAAGAAATACAGGTTGCATGAAGTAACTATTAATAATGCAGCACATTGTGTTTTCACTGTTGTCTACAAAGAATCTGAATTCATTGTTCCCCTTTCCACTTGTCCACAGGTAATTGAGGATTGGAAGTATGTTGCCATGGTGGTAGATAGGATGTTCCTGTGGATCTTTGTGATCGTGTGTGTTGTGGGCACCCTGGGTCTCTTCCTGCAGCCTCTCTTCCAGCATCAGATTGTCCCTGCCCAGCAGCTTGGTACAGAGACACCAAAAAGAGATGCCTTTTGAACAGACAGACCTATAACCAATAAGTCAAAGATGTCTTCATTGATTCCAGCCACTCCAGCTGTCATGCTGAAAAAAACACCATAAGTACAAGACAAGTAACCCTGTCTCCCTGTAACTCTTTATACAAAATGCAGTCAATGAATAACACTGGGAATTAGGAGGTAGTGGCTGACTCCCGTGCCAAGGGCAATTCACGTAGGTGAGGTTTAATATGTCATGGATACACGTCTCTATGACAGCTATTTAACATTAGAATAACCCTGGAATAGTTATTTGTGCTTTCATAGACTTTGTATCCCAACTTATTTAACGTCTCTCTGTGTCTAAAAATGTGCCATGCCAGAATGCATTTAAGTAAATGGTGTCACCAATAAATGTCCAACTGTCCATCTTCACTAAACCGTAAAGTGAATAAAAGTACTAATGAATCAGTTAAGCTTAATTTAAACAAGATTTGGAGCAATATTTATGGATTTAAAATCAACCTTAGAGTACTTGGACTATATACTAGTTTTAAAATGGATTTATTTTCCATCAGAGGTTTCATAGCAGGATATGTAATTATATGTCGATTTCAAAATCCTGGTGACACTGAACAGCTCTTAGTGAAATCATGAGTTTATTGAAGTTTATAATTAAGGAATTATAAAGGCAAATTACAGTAGAAAACATTCTGCAAACAAGTTTGATTTTGTTTAAATAAACTTAAATAAAAATATTTTTTAAGATATGATATGTTTGGTGTTATTTTTTATATTTTATATAATGTTATATAATTGTGGATTAATAGAAGATAAACCTAAGTCTGTCCAGTTTGCATCTTCCCCCTATGTTGCATGGAATCCCTGGTGTTAACAGTCTGGACTAGCATTCCTGCCAGGGTTTCCCCTGCCTTGTGTTCTGCAGTATCCCATGCTGGATCAACGGGTGGAAGGTGTACATTATTTGATTGCTTATTACTTATGCAACACCAAAGGCAGCAACAGCATTACTTTGTTCGAAAATTCACTTTACCTTTATTTAATCCTTACTGACAATTTAAAAATTATTTTTATTAATTAAAAAAAATGTGTTTTGTGTTGATTACAGTTCAAATTTCTTTGAGAGTACAGGCACCTTATTTGACCTGGACTGTTAAAATCTCCTTGTATCCCTTTCAGTACTGCATCCTGTAGCTTCAGCATACCAGCAATATAGTCAATTGCACCACATACCCAACAATAACACCACATATTCACTTTGTACACCTATCTATTAAAAACATAATACTTGCTTATGACTCTCACATATTATTCATACCCATAAGTTTCAGCATGGCTGCAAGAATTACACGCGGTGATTTCACCATTATTGTTGGGAATGCTATGCGACTAATGGAGCCCTATTCTGAGTTATTCCTTGCCTTGTGCTCCCTGCTTCCAGGATAGGCTCTGAACCCCCACAACCCTGCATAGGACAAGCAGGTGTAGAAAATTGACGGATGGATGTGTATGTGTGAAATATTTTAAGGATAATTAATAGGCATGACACAATGTAATGAAATACAAACAATAAGAGACACCCCAAAACACTGCACAGAAATTTTGCCAGATTTTCTGCCTGTCAGTTATTTCCTCAGAGTACAAAGCACTGACAGCCCTATAGCTACTGACGGCGAGGCACACAGCCAAGGTGGCTTTGCAGGACTCAAGCTGTGAGTTGACAAGGAAATAGCCACAACCAAGGTTATATAGGGCAAATCAGGGTTCAAACCAGAGCCAGACACAAAATGACAAATCAGTAGACAGAGACAGAAAAAATCCAAATAAGGGAACCAAACAGAATCAGAGCGCTCCCAGACAGGACACTCCAAATTCCGAACCAGACCAGCAGCCCAGACGACCAAGTTATGATGGATGATCACATGTGCAACAGGTAACTGGTGAAATGGAGTGCATTCACCTTTCACATATAATACATCACATTATGTTACTTGTTTTATTATTATTATTATTGATAGGTATGAACATCAGTATGCAGAATTAAATTATTAATTTTATTTATTGTTTTATTATTTACTCATGTAACTTTGTTTTTATTAACCTTTACATTCATTTGTGTTTATTGGTTTCTAAGCTGTGCAGCACTTCCATCAAGGTGTTGTTGCAAAAGTGCTTTATAAATAAAGTTGTCATTGAAATTGACAAATGCATTATTAAAAAACTACAAGGCAGGGAAACGTAACGGTATTAATGGGCAGGTAGGACAAAACGGGGAAAAAACTGATTTCGACTGAAACGCTATTAGTAACGGAAGGGAACTGAAAGGCATTAATGACTAAGGTGTTTCCTCTGTCATTCCAATCGATATTACAATGTATGGGGTGTCGTTTGTTATACTTTTGGATCTGGGAATATACATTATAAAGCAGTTTAGTCATAAACTGTGGGCGCAACTGCAGATTGCCAGGTCACACTAATTACTTTTTTTGTTCTCATTAATGTGAAGGCGTTATTTTGCTATAGTTTTCTTCACTATTATTTTCCCCCTCCCCTGTAAGTTTATTGCCTTCTTGTATTCTGTTCTTTACAACAATTACCCATTGTTAATACTATGACTCATTAACCGAATACAAATTTGTTCAGTTTATCAGATATTTTGTTATTGCAATCAAGGTTGTCCTCTGATCAATGCAAGTATATGCTTATTTACCATTAGGATTTGGGGTTATTCTCACATACTGTGAGAGTTTACTTACCCGTGGCTGGCTGCTCACAAAATTTCACATGGAAAACTCGCCATATTTAAGGTATTAGTTTCACCTCGAAGGTAACCCCCCGATCTCATGATCTCACATTATAAGCTTGTATACTGTGGTTAAACCTGTCGTCTGACAGTCCAGGATTTAAGCTTTTACCGTTAATTACCGCTAATTTGGGAAGAAAATAAAATCAGCCGTGAAAATTGAAAGAAAAAAAAAACGTTATCCTGGTGGATATGCTCGATGGTCGTTCAATACTTACCATGACCTAAACTGTCTCTGAACATAATTACTGCCCACATGACGGATGATGGATGAATTGTTAAAATTAAAGATAGATAACAACTTAGTTTTATCACCACTAACATACAAGAAATCAAGGCTTTGTTTAATGACCATCACACAATCGTGTTCGTGTTTTGAACGTGAGCTGCGGCTGGTGAGTTTCGGCTGAGGTTATGAACCAGCAGCTTAACTAAGTAACTTTTCTGGTGTGTGTAGACAGTAAGCGATAGTCTAAATATAGTCCAAATATTTTTAAAAAGCCTTTAAACCAAGTAAATTCAAATTAATGTTGAATTATTGGGAAATACATCATTGAGTAATTTATTATTACACCACTGTAATTCATCATTATATCATTATAGAATAATATCACTATTATTTAACCGAAAGATGATATTTTCCTGCTATGCAAACGCGTAGTGCGGAGCTGCTTTTCGTCAGCCTCCGGGCGGTACCCCTGTGTGATCGGCTCTCTGACTCCTGCCCTCCTCCCGATCTCCGCACGCTCCCAGGCGCCGGCAGCCTATATCCACTCCCACAGCACTCTCTCATTCAGTCTGCTCTTCTCCTCCAGGACCTCGGGAGCAGAGTTATCGTCCTATGGAGTATTTTCAGACGAAAATGATAAAACACTGGGTGATTGCTTATATCTGTTCCTTTCTCCTTTTCCTTCTACCAGGTAATCTGAGCTTATTTTACTATTTTGATTAAATATCTTCCCTAGCTGTTGAGGAACCGGTAAAGCGCTTAACTCAAATAAAAACCGAATACAAACACATAACCCATTTCAATAACATTTTCGTCTAAATATATTATTACCTGTGATGGAGTTATGCGATATTTTTATAACCACAAACGTAATTTTGTTCTTTTTTCACGAATTTCTATAGAATGATATCTATAGGAGTTCATAGAATATAACGTAAAGATAGACGAATAAAAAGATTTATGTCTTCGTTTTTTGAAAATTTGAAAAAGGGGAGAAAATTATGTGTTTGGAATTGGCTTTTAAACTCATGTGTTTTCAGTTAAGAAAATGGCATATTTAAATTTTACTTTGGTATTTCTGGATGCTTTGTTCCGAGAGATAAAGAAACTTTTTACACACTGATGAGCAAGTGAACGTCCAAATACGTAACTATGCGTAACACATATTTAACATTACTTTACACATCCGTATTTGATTAACGAATAACCCATCATTTTAGCGTAAGGACCAAAAGAACATTTAGAGGAATGTGCAGAAAATAACCTTGAGCTAACATATTTCTTTCTTTCTCAGGAGGTGCCTGCTCTGAGGCTGAACACAGACTGTTTTCGGTCATCTTCTCCGAATATAATCAGTACATCCGCCCTGTAGAGAATGTGTCCGACCCAGTCATCGTACATTTCGAGGTGTCTATGTCGCAGCTTGTGAAAGTGGTGAGTGGTTCAGGGTGACCTCGGTCCCTGTTGTTTCGATTTTTCCTAGACTTCTGCTCCCCCAACTCAACTGACCTTTGTGCTGTAAATTTCCAAGTTTAGGGCCCCAACACCAAGTCAGGGCAAATCATCAAACAGAGAGCTTCACACAACATCAGTACTTTTACTTAACCTGATGTTCATTGATTTTAGGGGCAATAAAATGCAGCACAAAAAAGGCATGTGCCATAGGTAGAATTTGGGTTTGTGATGTTTGATTTTGGTAGAGAATTAAAGATGTGGCCATGTAGTGGCCAGAGTGTATATGCAGTCTTGTGAGATGTAACCCTTCAAACCAAAGATCCTTGTCAAGAGGACTGCCCTCAGATTCAGTTGTACTTATCAGGGTGACTGGGTGGAATCAGGCAGAGGAAGATGGGAAATCTCATTTCTTGGAATGCTTTGCACCAGACATTTCTGTGGGGGCTGCCCTATCATTCAATCACTGACAATTCAATTGAGCACCTGCCACATCTTAGCCTGTCATGCCTTCCTACAGCTGAAGGAAACGCAATACGGCAAGTTGTAAGAGTCTTTCTCACAAAGGCAGGCTGTTTGGTACGAAGGCTCTGCTGTTATATATGCACAGTGAACATCACGACCATGCACCAAACATGGCAGGAATCCCTCATCAAATGGGCTTGGCTTGTTCTCTGGAGATTGGAACTGAGTTTTGTGATATTTCTACTAAAAATCCGAGTGCATCAGAATGGTGTGAAATCCACTTTATTTCACGGACCATTATCAGGAATGCCAAAAAACAAATCTTTCTCATTTAATTTTAAGGTTGATTCCTCTGAGGATTAAAAGCTGCCAGGTGTCTCTGAATGTGTGAATCAAATGCCTGTGTGTGTGTAAATAGTAAGTTTTTGCTTCCTCCACACAACTCACTAGATTCTGTTAAACATCCTAAGTGGAGTGCTTATCACTAAGGACTGGGCTACAGTCCAAACAAGCTCATTTCCTAGCAGCGACACAGCAAAGTCTTGAGAATATTTATAATTTGTCCCCACTGTCTGCTGAAATACCAGACAAGTGGCTGTTCATTTGATTGATAGTAGTTATTTACACTCACATTTCCATGCCTGGCTTTGACCGGGATGCTTCTCCCTGCATATATTAAAAAGGCCTTTATATTTGAAATATTTTTTCATTTAAAATACCGATACCGTTACTGAGGCTTTGTTCTAGATACAATGGAACTTAGAAGGCCAGGGTTTTGTAGGGTTTTGAGCCGAATATTGGAATTGTTAAATGAATAAAAAGTTAAATGACATGAAATTTGTTATTTTATTCACCAATATCTGAAATCCGTCTGTACAACCTAAGGTCTGTCTTATCTGGGCTGTACACTTAAGGCCACTGTTCATTCTTGAGACCTCTCTGATGTCATGTCTATGGCAGAACCCCAGATTCACCATGGAAATATGTTCCAGGTAGCCAGTTGAGAGATGCTATCATCAGCACTGAAGCCTCATGAGTCATGAGACAGCATGGGCACAGCATGGCATGTCTCTGATGCTCAGACGACAATGGCAGCTGCCGTGTGCCACAGGGCCGGAGGGCTCAGGTGCTCTGTGGAGCAGTGATATATACTCTGGCTCTCTAGCTTTCTCCAGTCTCCTCACTTCCTGCCCTCCCTACCCTAGGTGGCCCCTTTCCATTGGTTAAGCTAGAGAGTTAAGCTCAGGACGCCATGTTTTCATTGGACGTGGGTTTTCAAAGAGTAATTGCTTCTACTAATATCATTAACCATCCTGGTTCATTAACAAGGCACAGGATAAATGTTCTTCCTCTCTGTCCCTCAGTGTCTGTGCATTTTCTGTTTGACAGGATGAAGTAAATCAGATCATGGAAACCAACTTGTGGCTGCGACATGTGAGTCCTGCTTCTTCTTAAACATTGTAATGTTTATTATTAGTATGTTTGATGACCTACAAAATTCTGTTAATCGACTGCTATTTTCAAAGTACATCCAAAGATTTTCAATAATCATTCATTTTTCAAAAGCCCAAGGTTTTCAGAAGCAATCCTGAGTTGCTAAGTGTGGTTGAGCCAAAGAGAAGGTATGTTTTGAACTCATGGTGTTTACATTCAAGAATTCATAATTTCTATGACCTTGGCTTACCATGTCCTCCTGAGGTACACTTAGAAAATAGAAATTATAATACATTTCCCTATATCTATGGCATAAAATTTTATATATGGTTTTCCTAACAGCATAAATGCAGCGATGTATGCAGGTGTAAAGCCCGTCAGAGGTACATAGGCTGCTGTCAGTTTACAGAGCCTGTCCACAGGAGTGATTAATCAGCATTTCTTTTTGATGTACTGTCATTTATGGGGTAGCTGGCACAGGATGGATGGACAGGAAATAGCACCATAAAAAGGAATCAGTCCGTCTCTCTATATATTTATACCTTAGTAATAAAAGCTAACTTGGCTATAATCAGCCACTGTCTCAAAATGACCCTACACTTACAGTTAACACAACACACAGACTGTCACCATTACACCACTGTGAAGTGGAAAGTCTCCTTATGCCTGGCATGGGAATTTTCAGCATTTTTGTTCTTGAGTTAATGACTGACTAACACCAGAAATACATTGAGAACCGAAGTCTTGCCTGATCTTTTTTGTATTGCTTACTGATGTTATTTAACCAATACACCCTCCAGCAGACACTAACCGTCAGTCTTGTCTGCACAGCTCATTTCCTTTTGAATTTCATTATACTCTGCTGAATATAAATGGACTCTTAATAAACACTCAAAAAAAGTCAGACACAACAATAAACATGGTAGTAAGCCTTTGTTTATGGAGAAATCTATAGAGTTGAACTAAACATTGGTGCATGATTTGGACTGACTGTCGTAAAGTGGCCCCGTTAAACTGGATTCTTGAATTTTTTTCACTTGCCGAAGAATAAACAAACAACAAAATAGGCAAAAAGGTGTGGTAAGTTAAAAGCACTGTTAGACTGCTCTGAGTTATAGTGAAGGCAGGAGTCACATTCAGCAATGGGCTTGAGAAGACATTGAGAGGTTAAAGCTGTAAACCTCATGCTGGAAGGACAGTGTAATTGGCAAATAAAAACGTCTCATTTGCCTTGTTAAAAACAGAGAATGATTTACAGAGATAGGGAGTAACAGAAGTGACTCGAGTTCAAATTCAGTTCTAACTATGATCACATGCAGAGGCACTGGTGGTATTGCAGAATAATTAGCTTCTTTTCTGTCTTGTCTGAAATATCATATCTGCTGAAATAAGAGTCTCATCCTCAGACTGCTGTAATAGAGGTCGACGTGTCTGCCGTCGGTCACTCTTGTAATGTTGCAAAAGAAGGATTTATTTGTTCCACCCTTTAATCCCTTTTCCATATTTATCTGAATCTGCAATCACTTTATTATAGATAAACGTCGGGGTAAGCTCTAATTCAGCATATTCACAAATGGTACAACCCTGACCTGTAGGTTACATTCTCAAGAGACAAAAAATAAAGTAATCCCTTTCACTGCCTTACATTGTGCTATTTTTTAAGTGCATAATGAAACCGATGTCTATTATCTAAGAAGGTGAAAGAATGGTTTTACTGAAATTTGGACTTTTCAATCCACAGGTCTGGAATGACTACAAATTGAAGTGGGATCCCAAAAAGTTTGGAGGCGTGGAGTTCATCAGGGTGCCCTCAAACAAAATATGGAAACCAGACATTGTTCTCTACAATAAGTATGTACATTAAAATTTGCTTACTGGAATCCATCCATCCATCCATCCATCCATCCATCCATATTCTAACCTCTTATCTGGCTCAGGGTTGTAGGGACTTTCAATCTGATTGGGGAATTCTGTTTATAATTGTGTTACTAGGGTTCATGTCATGATTCCAGTATTATGACAGGTATGTTATTTTTAATGTTTTTTTAGGTAAGTGCTAAGCCTAATACGGAAAGTAATTTGTTCTGTCTGATACATTATTTCTGTAAAAATGTGATTAATATACCAAAAAAGAGACTTATTCATAGCTTGCTAAGGACGCTGATAACACTATATACAATTTCAGTTGCACAGAAAAATGGCTGCAATATGAATGTATAAATGTTGTGAAGGGGCAGAATTAGACAGACAAAAGCCATCATGCATGAAATGTTCTGTTTTTACTGCAGAGCCTATTTCTCTAAATGACAATTTATATTAATGGGCCACACAGTTACGACAGTTTTGTGAATGAATGCTCCTGAGTTCACAATAGGGATTCTCAGTATAGATCTGTCATTCAATGTTGTATCCACAGTGCAGTGGGGGACTTTCAGGTGGATGACAAAACTAAGGCCTTACTGCGCTACAATGGAGAAGTGACCTGGATTCCTCCTGCCATCTTCAAGAGCTCCTGCAAGATTGATGTTACCTACTTCCCCTTCGACTATCAGAACTGCACCATGAAGTTCGGCTCCTGGACTTATGACAAAGCTAAGATTGACCTGGTACTAATCGGATCGACCATAAACCTAAAGGACTTCTGGGAGAGTGGTGAGTGGATGATCATTGATGCTCCAGGCTACAAACATGACATCAAATATAACTGCTGTGAAGAGATTTATCCAGACATCACCTACTCCCTCTATATTCGTCGACTTCCACTCTTTTATACAATAAACATGATCATTCCTTGCCTGCTCATCTCCTTCCTGACTGTGCTGGTGTTCTACCTGCCTTCAGATTGTGGGGAGAAGGTCACACTCTGTATCTCTGTACTGCTGTCCCTCACTGTATTTCTGCTGGTCATCACCGAGACCATTCCCTCTACCTCACTAGTTATCCCGCTCATCGGCGAGTACCTCCTCTTCACTATGATCTTCGTGACCCTCTCCATTGTTATCACCGTGTTTGTACTGAATGTGCACTACCGCACACCTGAGACACACACCATGCCCGACTGGGTGCGTCACATTTTCCTGGGTTTGTTACCCAGGGTGATGTTCATGACCCGTCCTGAGAGAGACCCTGAGAGACTGGCTTCTTGTGCACAGCCCCTTTCTCCATTGCCCTATGGGTCACCCATAGCTGGTTCCCTCCCACGTCCCAAGCTGCACAATGTCAACTCCAGCCTGCACCAACGTCAGCGTCTCCTTGTCAGCACTGAGCTCTCTAACCTCAACAATCTGAACAGCAACTGCGCAAAGGCCGGGACGGGCTTCCTCTGTCGGGAGGGACGCTGCAACTGCTGCTGGCGGCAGAGGACTACCAAGTTGCCCACCACTGGGAGTGGAGGAGTCATGGGCCTGGGGACCATCTCTACTGGAGGTGGTAGTGGGAGCTCTTGTTCCAGTTCAGAGTCTCTGGATGGTGGAAATGTGTCCCTGCCCACTCTTTCAGTAGAAGTGAGGGAAGCTATTGAAAGTGTCAAGTACATAGCTGAGAACATGAGGATACAAAATGAAGCCAAGGAGGTGAGTGCTACATGTAGATCACTGCCTTGTGATAGAAGTGTTGTGATGTGTTGTGTAATATATAGTGTGCATTTGCAGTAAAACACTGAAACACTAAAATGTAACTGTACCTGTTTAGTCGGATTCATGCAGTGTGATTCATCCTTTTCTTTGTAATTTTATAAAACTTGTACACTGTCAGAAAAAAAGGGTTCAGTTTTGTTCCGCAAGGTATAAAAGCATTAATGTTCCTTAGAGTCAATTTCTGTACCTTAAATTATACAAAAATTTACCTACAGCTTGGGTACAACTGGCAGACTCTTGCGTGTACAGTACAGCCCCACTGAGAAGAAATAGTACCCTCAAAGGTCCAGAGTGGTACTTTTTTTCTGACACTGTATGCTCCAAAGAGACCTGTATGCTCATCTATTCATTTCTTGTGTTTTAGGTTCAAGATGACTGGAAGTATGTTGCCATGGTGATTGATAGGATCTTCTTATGGGTTTTTATTCTGGTATGCATTTTAGGTACTGCAGGTCTTTTCCTTCAGCCTCTTTTACTGGGAGAGGACATCTGACTAAAAAGACTATTCTGGAGGAGGTGAAGTGTTTTAAACTGAGAGTGTAGTTAGAATGTAGATTCATTCTAAAGTCACATAGGTCAATTCTAGAATCAACGTGAAGCCACATGTATAAGCAACCTGGGGTCACAATCCAAAGCCTTGCAGCTGTGGCTTTGCAGTAGAGATGCTTTATGATCACTTCTTCAGTGTAATGTGCTGACATTGTTGACATGTTTACAGAGTTTAAGAGATCTTCTGACCTCAGATATAGTGAGAAGGAGAAGGGGAGGACATGGTTCCTGCAATGCACACACTGGGTTCCCAACTACCTTCCCTTTTTGTATGGTGTTAGTACTACTGTGAACAAGAGGTGGACATTTCAGGTCCAGAATGTAGAAATCCAGACCAAGATTTTTGTTTCAGCCAACTCTGTGACTATGACTCTTTATACTCAACTGGTTGGTTGAAACAAAATCTTGGTCTTGACTTTTACTTTTTGGACCTGAAATGTCCACCTCTGGGTAATAGTGTTACTCAAGTATGCAGAGCTATAGACTTAAGTTTAGAATGATGTTTATTGGGGGGGTCTTTTCACTGGTCCTGTAAAACAGTAGTATGATGTACTTTAATTAGTAATGATTTCTAATTTTCATTTATTTTATTTGTTTCAGAAGTACTGAAATGTACAAATCTATTTCCCATATTACTAAGCTTTAACGATCAGTGTTCCTTTTAGATTTCCATAAACGTGTACAAAGGCAGTATTTGTTTGTTCGTTACTCTGGTTCCACATTTTTTAAAAGAAATTTTCATTCATAACCTATTAATTAGCTTTCCAGACAACATCTATCATAAATAAAGAAAAAATGTCATACTGTCTCGTTACATGTATTTTCTTGTGTGGACATACTTTTGTCAAATATATATCCATATAAATGTCAAATATAAAACTGAGATACCCTTTGTGAGAAGTGTTTTTTAGCAAATTAGGTGTATTTCCATTCATTTAAAAAATATATTGTATTTGGAGAGAGGCACACTAGGTAGTGGTGAATGCAATGCAAAGAGTTGGTCCTTAATTTATTAGATTTGAGGACAGTTTAATATTCATTTTTAAATACACAGTCAATTTCTGTACCAGCATCAATGTGAAGAGTCGAAGCGTAATATGAAGAGGAATGTTCCTCCCTTTGCAGAGTAAAGGTACTGCTATCAGCAGCTGGGTCAGTAAATATACCTACACATTTAATGTCTATGCTGGAGCTCGTTCCTCATAGCTATAGGTCTATGTACTGAATACACTATCCAGAAAACAATAGTTAATGAAACCTGAATATGAATTCAAACATTGAACAGACTGTAACTTGACAGGATAATGGTGGGGGCAGGATTTAATGAGTCCTTTGGCATAAACACTGGCACATGTGCTGAGTCAGTAGCCTCTAATTGAATTGAAGTTCTAGAGGTACTCAACAGCTCCCCTCTCATGATCCTCCATTAAATGGCTGGATTCATTTCGGCTGATGCAGTAAGGCCTTTCATTATGATCTGGAGTGGGCTACGCATATGGTACCCCTGGAAAATTCATCACAGTGTAGGGAAATCAATACTATTCTCTCTTATGAAAATTGCATTTTGAATTATTAGCAGTAAATAAATATGATTAGTAGCAGCTTGGTGAACACCGAGGCATTACAGTGTTATGTACATAGTTCCAGGTTATGATGTGCAGGATAGTAATTTATGTTAAGAACATACTTTCCTGCCAATTATTAAGATCTACATAAAAAACGTGGACACCCGAACTCCCATCCATGGGAAACAAACAAGATCAAAGAAATTCAAAGACATATTCACTGACCAGGAAGATAGAAAAATATTTCCCATCCTGTGCTCTTTAGCTTCATAATTAAGCTAAACACCTGTTGAGAAACTATTAATGTAAATTAGACCCTGAGATGCCCATTCAGACATCTAACACACAGGAAAAACCTTATAAATATGCAATTATAATATTTAGTAAAGCAGTATTTTCCCAGGTTTTTGTGCTGGGATATGAAGACACCAGAACAATAATCATTTAAAGCAGGAAAAAGGTGCACCTGATGAATAAATTCTCACTCCAGATTATTTTTAAAACAATCTTTAAAACAATCTTTCACAATTACACATATAATTTCCCTTCCTACTGTCTTCAGGCATGATGCTTGTTATCACAAAATTTCACAATTTGGAGAATCTGTCTTATCTGATCATTAATGTGATTCTGCTCATTTGCACATACTGTAGTCCTGTGTTGTGCTCACAATCCCATTGATTGCTTGTGAGTTACTGATAAGTAAGAACCTGCCTTTTTATCCAATCTTCCATGTTACTTTAAACAGTTACAGGAAATGGCAACAGCATGTGCGCATTTTCTTCTTTTGATAAGTCAAGAACAGTATTACTTTTAAAGGAATGTTTACTCAAGAAGAAATTAAGGACTCTATTTTCTACAGTTTAGTTGTATTTTGAGAAGTAGAAGTGCATATAAAAGATAGCACAGCCCTACTAAAACTAAGCACAAGATAGCCTATATTCTGAGATGAGAACATGTGAGACCCATGGGAAATATTACCATACAAACAATGCCATTGCAGAAGTTTGGTATTTGTTTAATACTATCTTCAGCAAAAGAGAACCCAAATCCAGCCAAACAATCAAAACACATGAGCAACTAAATATTGCCTAAAAAGTAGGTCCAGGGATTGATGCTAAAAGGAGCAGTCAGTCCAAGCACACAGCACAAATTTGTCTTGAAAAATGTTCCACAGCTTTCATCTCAAAACACAGAACATTTTATTGCCAGTATGTGAACATACCGGAATTGGTTGTGGTTCGGTCACATTGCACTTGAGAGTGGATACAGTGCTTATAAAAAGTATTCACCCCCTTAGATGTTTTACCCTTTCATTGTTTTTATAAACCAATCATGATTAGCATAATTTGGCTTTTTTGACAAAAAAAAATACAAAAAACAATCAGGCTTGCACATCTGGACACTGCAATTTTACTCCATTCTTCCTTCAAAAACTGTTCAAGCTCTGTCAGGTTGCGTGGGGATCGGGTGTGAACAGCTCTTTTCAAGTCCAGCCACAAATTCTCTATCAGACTGAGGTCTGGGCTTTGACTCAGCCATTCCAGAACATCCACCTTGTTGTCTTCAAACCATTTCTGTGTAGCTTTATCTGTATGCTTCGGGTCATTGTCTTGCTGGAAAATAAATCTTCTCCCAAGCCGTAGTTCTCTTGCAGATGGAATCAAA
>JAAGVU020000008.1:2795152-2806724 GCA_011763525.2 Mormyrus iriodes | reverse complement strand
TGGCCAAATGGTGTTTGGCAAAGACTCATTATTTGAGGGAGACTAGAACCGAATAAGATGTTATGATAATACCATTATGACATTGTGTGTAGGAGAAATGTGCAAAAATAGAATGTGGCATTCTGAATGAAGTATTCAATGAACAACAATTTGTCATCATATTCCGTTGCATGATAACTTTACTTGAACGCGCCCGGGCTCTGTGTCGCTGTGGGCCACATTTGTCAGTGGGTTGAAAGGTTCGTAGGTAATGCTTTACATTAACTGCACCTTCATAATGTCTTTATAATACATTCATAGAACATTCATAAGAAGCATGTAGTATACCTTAACATTCTAACATACCTTAACAGCTTTAATATACATTAATAAAAACATTATATGCTAATAACAACCATTATAACTGTATAATCATACAAAGTTTGTTATAATATGTATTAAAATAAGTAAGGCATATTAGGATGTTAAGGCATACTTATATGCTTCTTATGAATGTTCTATGAATGCATTAGAAAGCCATTATGAAGGTGCAGTTTTATTATACAATTATAAATTAATGTGAGAGTGCTTGTGCAGAGGCGTTTGGTGAATGATCAAGTATTTGCATAGGGACAGAATCTGCACAATATACAAATAAATTCACTAAATGTGGGTTTTGGGGAGAAGAGCAAAAGAAGCATGTTGTAGTTATTGTTTTTTTGTGATTTTGTGACTGATGTCTGGATGGGTGAGCTTCCACTTTGTGCTGCCTGATCTAACCTCAAGCCCCCCCCCCCCCACCCACCCACCATGACCCTACAGTTGTTATGCTGTTGTGAGACGGATAATCAGACTCTATTGTAAATTGTTGGCCCCACAGAAAACATCAAATTTAACTTTATCTAATGTTGTATAGTGTGTATATAGTGTTGTCTATCTTGTATGTGCAAGTATATGATGAACAATAATATGTCTAAACGTTACCTTGTTTACCGCATTGAGAGTTGTCTTGGGGCTGGAACACCCTGCACAGGGGCCTCACCTGCCCCACTGAAAAAGGAACTGCTGCACTGGTTGTAGGATGAGAAGTACTGGACATCAGGCTGGAGCAGTCCTTTTGGGATCAGGCTGTTTTGAAAAGTGGGTTAAGTGCCTTTATTTAAAAAGCACACAAGACTATGACTGACCAGTCCATTGCATTTTTTTTTTTTCGTCAAATTGTATTGTTTTTATGGATTATTTTCTATTTATTATGTTTGGATTTCAGGGTTGTTTGTAAATTTTTGGTGAGATATTTGAATATATTTTTGTGGCTTCTTTGTAATTCATGACAAATGACACAAGTTATAACTTATTGTAAATGACAGTGTAAACGGAATCAGCACTGAGCGGGTCATCACAATATTTTGTAGCTATTTGGGTGAATTATAGCCCATGAATTTAAACGTACCATAGTATGACGACTTTTATGTCGTTTGTGTTGCTATTTCAACAATAAATATCATGAATACAAATCTACTGTAGGGTGGGCAACGCAATCTTAAGGAAAAAAAAATCTACTGAAATTTGAATATTAAACAAAGTCTGGTAAAACTACTACATGAGCTGTTCAGGTTTCTGAGTAAGACCTTTCTACTCAGAAAATATGGTCACACCTTCACACAGTTTTACCGTAAGCAGTCATGATGCTATTTTAAACGCTTCAGTAATGCCTGCCTAAGACTCACAAGGCTGATGCCTCAAATCATATCTCACTAACTCACCCTCACCGCTAGAAACAGCAATGGCCTTCTTCCTGCTTGTTGCTTGTAAGTAGCTTCTAAAACAGCTATTTTAATTTGCATTTCATTGTGAAGATATGAAGCTTTCATATTTATTACTGTTTTGCTGAAAAATATATAGAACCATTATAATATTTATTTGCTTATTTAAAGATAAGTGACAAATACGATCCCATGCAACAGGTAATTGAAAAATAATGTACATTTTTACTATAACGCTGTATTTCACTGTGAAGATATGAAGGTATATTACTGTTTTGCTGCAAATGATATAGAACATATCTGAACTTGTACTTATACTATAATATTATTTATTAATTTATTTGAAGATACACTGGCCAATATGACAACAATACGTGCGACAGGTAATTAAAAACTAATGTACACTTTTTTACTATTATTGTATTGCATTTCATTGCAAAGACATAATAATATAATTCACATGATATAATAATACAGTTTACATGATTTTAATAGCATGCATAAAACATTTTGTTGAACTGTAAAACGGCATTTCATAACATTTCTACAATTCGAGTTTCAATCCATTGCTTAGTTAAATAAAGCATAACCCATATTGCTAAAGTTTTTTCTTTTGTCTTGCCAATATTGTAGATGACATCTACGCTGCAAAGATATTTATGAAGCTAGATTCAACAGTAGGAGATGAAGTAGAGGCAGTTTGTAGCACCTTTGGATTCAAGAGTAACCAATCAAAGTCGGTGTACATATACCTCTGCAAAAATGGTATAGGGATAATGAGGCAATTGCAGAATAAAGATTTTGAGACCAAAATGATTTTGAAAAATGTGGCCAAAGAAGACACCGGCAACTACAGCTGTGCATTCTCATACTATGAGTACAAACCTAATAAAATCCAGAAAACAGGGTATAATTTTGTTTTTTTCCAGGTCTTCGGTAAGAAACTGATCTTTACTCCTCTCTGCTATACCTTGTACAATATTCAGCAATTTTTTGTTTGTCTGAAATATTTCTGCATTAATAGCCTCTACTCAATGTTATCTGTGCTCTTTTTAAAATACCCTTATATTCTTCAATATACTTATGGATGTAAAGATAAAACAGCAAATACTTACCTGAAATATGTTTTATGCTATATCATATGGGACTCTTTCTTTGGGTTCAGATAATTTCATCCCTGCAAACATTGCTTTGAGGGATGAATCAGTAAGCGAAGGAGATGATGTGGTCCTAAGGTGTACCCTTCAAGATGTGCAGATGTTGCACAGTAGCACTGCCTTTGCCTACCTCAGTAAAGATGGAGTCCCTGTACAATTACAAAGATGGGACACAGAGAAGAATGAAGCCAATTTCACCATTAAGGGCTTCACCGAAGAGAATAATGGAAACTACAGCTGCATTCTCTTCAAGTCAGGGTTACTCACCAGCACGACAATGAAGTTGTATGGAAATAATACTATATTACTCGCTGCTCGTGCCACTTTTAGTGGTAAGTAGCTGATTACTGACTTTCATATAATTCCACACAAATAATACTACTATTATACACGAGAGTAGCAAAATAGACTGCATATATGTAGACCTTTGAAATCAAAGTTTCAGACTTTTTCAGATTTCAAATTCTACAATGACGCTGCATATTTCCATTTCATGTAAAGAAAGCAGCCCACAACTTTTAAAGGCTATGACATACATGGACAACTGTTAGAATTACACTGCAACATGAGTAAAAAGACATGCTGCATAAGGAAGACAGTATTTTAAATATGAATTTATAAATATTTCATTTTATTTATAATATTATAATTTTTTAATGTATAATATTTTGGAAAATTCCCCCCAAAAACACACCGCTTGTTTAGTTAATGGTAAAATCTATTGACTTAATGTACAATGATAGTTGCTGGTCAGTGAAACCATAATGCACACAATATGCATCCCTGTATAGTGAACATTGTCAGAGACTTCAAAGTTTTTTAGAAAGTCATTTGTATTACAGGACCCATTCTAATAATTGGATATGGGGCCTTCATCTTACTGGTGATTGTAGTCATGATGGTTGGAGTTTGGCTGTATAGAGTGACTAAGAAAGGTCAGTAAAGCAAATATAAAGTCTGTTGCTATTTTCTCTTTTGGTTCACTGACTTTGGTTTAAATAACACATACAATGCTTTCCTATTTTTTTCTATAATGTGTAAATATGCTTACATTGCTTTCTTTATCAGGGAAATCCAAAAGTGGCCCTGAAAGGTAAGTAGAACGGCCAGACATTCCTGTGTTTTCAGTATCTCCTACAACAATACAACTGTGTTTCAAATAAATCTGGTTTTCCCTCAGGAAACAGGAGGAGGAGAATAAGAATAACACAGAAATTCACCAGACAACTGCCGATGTGCCTGTTCTCGGTGAGTACTAAGCCTATTAGGCCTATGTGCATACCTATAAATTTCAAATCTGCCTTCCTTCATCATTTACCTTGACCATATTTAAACACTATTATCACTTGTTATGTCACATTTCAGAAAATAACACATTTCAGGACACAGGCTGGTGAGTCTTTATGTGCTATTTGTCTAAAATCTGTTATAATTGTCTTTTGGCTGTCACAGAACTTATACCTTCAACCTGCTTTCTCGCTTTATGCTGATAACCTAAAACAAAATGTACAGAGAAGTCCCTGTTTTAAGAACACCTGGCTCACAGACAACTCGTACTTACGAACGCACTGCCATAAAGTCTGTCACATTTGCACGTTCCTCCCGTGTTGTTATGGTTACCAGATTTACCAAAATGCCTGCAGGTGTTCATGTGTGAGTGACTGGTGTGTGATGGATGGGTGGATGAATGGACCTACAAATTCTATTCGAAAGATACTCTTAGGGATCGGATCTCGTTTGTAATCAGAGGACTGCCTGTACTCTTGTGTATTGATTGTCAGTTAATGCATTTGTAGTGCCTCGCGAAGGCATGGACCCCCCCTTGAACCATATTCTGTCATGACACATCTTAAAATAAAAATGGATTTTACTGAGTTTTGTACCATTTCAGTAAAATATTTCTGGTGCAAGAAATATTTGACCATTTTGTGTGGGTCCTATACATAAAATCCCCATGAAATCAATTTTCATTTGAGGCCGTAACATGACAAAATGTGGAAAAAGGGGGTGAATATCTTTGCAAGGCACTATAAAAGCAGCAGGAAAAATGAGCCTATATCCATGGCATTATTGTAGAAGTGTGTGTTTATCCCTTACCAGCCATCCATATGACTCTGCTGAGTTCTCAGATGAGGGTGAAACCAGCATTTGTGATGGTGAGGCTGCAAATAATGTTTCCAGTTAATATACATATTTCGTTCAGATGAGTTTGCTATTAATCATATTGCATTGCCTTCTTCATTAGTTAATCGAAGGCCAGTTGACAGAAATAAATAAAATAATGTATAATATGCATAATAAAGCAATGAAAAAAAGACAACAAAATAAAAGCAAAATATAAGTGGGAAACTTCCTGCTTTAGCAGCAGTCAAATGCACTTTTGTTCATTTTAATTCACAGAACACTGGTTATACCATGAAATAGAGGTAAGTGACTACATGACTATTGAGCTGCAATATGTCATTGCATGCATTGTATTCCATTATATAGGGAGTGAATCTCATTGTCTAATAGAACAGTTAGTTCTATACATAGATTACATTTTTTTTTAATAAAAATACCTTGAATGGTCTGCATTGTTTAGAAGAAATGCTAAAATGTTTCCATTGTCAATGTATCTGTATAGTTAATCTATTTGACAGTTGGTTACAGTTTATTACAGTTTATTACCAATGCTTCCATTGTATGTCTCGCCCACACCCACTTGCACAGGCCTACATTTGTGATAGCCTTTTAGCCACTTCAAAATAGTGTACAGGGTTAATATACAAAAACAGCCTACACTGCTCTGTGTGGTGTATCGGTGTATTTTTTGGGTAAGATGGGGGTGGGTGGTTTCCTATGCAAGGCTGAGCACAGCATAATGAAACTGCATCAGGGGAAACTGAGTTGAAGAACGGGGCAGGCGTTTGCAGGGGTGGACTGGCAACAAAAAGCAGCCTAGGAATTTTTGTGGGGGGCACCCCTGGTATACAGGCTCTATAATGCTGGGGTTGGGGAAGAAAGAGTGGTCCTCACAAGCCTGGCCAACCAAGAAAATTCCCGAACTTCCTGATGGCCGGTCCACACCAGGGGGTGCGTAACCCTCATTTCACTACAGATGAAATGCAAAGAAACCGAGATAGGACAAATATACAAAATGAACAAAACATTATAAAAAATTAAGGCAAAATAAATGATATAGGGAACACATGTCATGTTCTCATAACACTGCATTTGCCTGAACTGATCAGATTTCAGAAGTAATTCTGCCAGCCAAACAATTTCTAAACATGTAAACAATTTCAGAATTATGTTCAGTTTGTTTTGTATTTCATAATATTTATTGAATTAACATTTTTATTTAACTTACCCTCCTTTTTGAAAAGGCATTTAGCAACTGTTTTGTTTTGCCTTTCATCTGCAGACAGAGTTACCCATATGCAGCACACCAGAGAAGAACAAGAAGAACTGAGAAGGACGTACATGAATAGGGTTACATTCTTAAGAACAACCCAAAACAATCATTAGACTGCTATCAGCTTGCAAGCCTCAAGTAGCTTATAGCTGTGTTTCTCAACTGGTGGGTCATGGGACAATTTTCATTGGGTCGTAGGGTGCATGGTTAAAAAAATATATATATTTTATCAAATTTTGACCTTTTTTTTTTTTTTTAAACAGTGCATGAAGACAATTGCTACTGCCACTATACTATTTACTAATACTGCAAATAAATAAATTAGGTTCAAAATTTTTAAAAATTTGGTTTTTAAATGACTAAGGGCAAATGACGGTCATGAGGCTAAACCAATCGAGAAACGATGGCTTATAGTTTAATAAACCCATATAGTCATGGGTGCAGCGCATACCAAATGCGTCATATAAGATGCTGAGGACAGAGCAGAACAAGAACAGAATTAACCTGCATTTTGCATATGTACATACAGTGTGGGGATAAAGAAAGGTGTTCAATTTAAGAGAATAAATCATTTTGTTATAACAACTTGCATACGTGGAAATTATTTTACGTATTAAATATTTATTTTGTTTAGCTTTCTGATGGTATTATACTGCTCTTGCTGAACATTTGAATCCCCATTCCTCCAGAAACCGTGCTGTTACAAGGAGTTTAAATGAAATAACATAAAGAAAGGCCTGCTAATCTCTGTTGACACTCTGGGAACCAGTTCACTGTGTACACTGGAGGTATATCTTCTAAAGAGCATTTCTTTTCACTATATAAAATAATCACAGACATCACAAAGGGCATTGCATATTACACATACCACAGTACTTAACTTGTTTGGTAGCACACCCCTTACACAAAGAAACGACAATCAGGGGAAAAGGCTAAAGAAGCAAATAAGTGCAAACATATGTGCTTAACCAGCATACTTGATCTTTATTCTTGTTTACAACAGACCTCATTTGCACATTCTGTACGAATAAGTGAAACTGTATCAAGTACATGTTTATTTTGGTAGGCAGTAATTTATTGCATGTGAATTAAAAATGGTTTGACCATCTCTGCAGACCATCTGTGACATCTAGGTGTTTATCTGATCTGCCAGCTGTCATGAACAGAAGATACAAGTACCTTGAACAGAAAGGCATTCTTATGCATTTAGCCATTTCGCCAACTTTAGTCAGCTGGCTGGAGTGAAATTTTCAATTTGAGACAAGTCTGCACACACATTTACATTTTTGTAACAGTTTCATTACCTTGTAGGGTTTGCAAACTACCCCAATGCATTTGCTGCAGCTAATTTAATGTTAATAATGGAATAACATATATTTGGCGTAAGATTTCTTGCGTGAGCGCAAGAGTCTGAAAGCATGAGTGTCATGCCAGATGCGTGAGAGTTGGCAACCACTCCACTCCTACTTTACAGTCAATTTAAAAATCTGAAATTATAAAATGAAATAGACTAAAGCTGTAGATGACTACAAAAACAGACCACACAACTATTAACAGAATATTATATTTCTTTATGAGCATTGTGATTTAACTGGAGAAATTGTTCACCCTCGCTGCTAAATAATTCCTTTCCTTCTGCTTAATTCCTACCCCATCCTCACTGTAGCTGTTAATTAATACCACAGAGGGATGTAATCTAGGAATCATGAGCCAGCAATACATTGACCTGTGCTCATTGCTGCCTATTGTTAAGCTACTATCTGTAAGGAAATCCTGCAAAACATTAAGGTCTCAGTTTTCAGGGCAGACTCATACATTTAAAACAACTTTTTTTTTTAGAAAGGGGTGGGTGAAAAGGAAGGCAGTGCTGTGGTTTGTTGATAATGTGCAGATAGGCGATAGGCTTGCTATTGAGGTCAGGTGACCAAGCTGCAGTGAAGAGCATGATTAATGTGCTCTCTCTTCCTGTGCCCTCCTGTGTAATTGTAATCTAGAGGGAGAGGGGGACAGAGGGAGGGAGAGAGAAAGTGTGCGAGGGGAGGGAGGAAGGCAGTGAAGAGCAAGGTGGGGCATGCAGGCATGTGCATGCAGACGTGTGCAGTGTGGTAAGACATCCTTGCCCTACTGCTGACGCGGCGATCTTTGGCACTGTTGCCTTCATGGCTGAATGCGTTCCTGCCAGCTGAGGAATCACTGAGTCGGGCTCCGCTAACATGATGCTGTCACTGTGAAGATGCTGAGGGGAATACATGTAGCTGAGACCCTGTTCCTACTCTCATGCTGCTGCTGCCTCTGCCTGTGTCATGGTAAGCTCATTTCTTTTGGAATTTGCTCTCTGCCTAATGGATGTATTCTTCACAATATGCTGACAAAAGCAGTTGAAAAGAAATTTAGCAACATACCATTTTAGATAAAAGGAACATTTGTTTCAAAATAGCAATTACAGAAATAGAAGAACACAACATATATAACACTAGATATTCTGCTAAATCTTCCTTCAAATGTGTTTCCTACCTTGTATAAATTGGTAAAAGTACTGCGTAAAGGCTGCGTTATTGTGCAGCTTTTGCGAAGGCTGTCCCAATTGTAATGCAAATCTGTCTGTGGTAAAAAAAAAAGCCCTATTATCAATGTTGACTTGATCTGAATCACAAAATCTTTTGCATAACAAGCTGCTCAACAGGGAAGATATTTGATACAAATCAGGTGACACCATCCACTCAGCAGAGAGCTTTGGGTCCAGACAGCAGATGCCCCAGTGTAATTTGATTGGATTTGGAACCACCATCTCCTGACATTTAAGTCCGATCAATAGTGGAGATGAATCCTGGCAGGCCTGTTTATGCTGCATCGCCTCATCTGACACTGGATAATCATGTTTCCCAAAACCAACAGGATTTCTGATGGCAGAACTAGTCCTGTATGAAACCTTACTTTAATTAGTGAAGTATATTATAAGTGCATTATCAAGTTAATTAAGAAAGTGAATGTGCATAATTAAATCTCACTGGTGAACAGATATGTAGCCACATATTAAAATAATGCCTTTAACCCCCCTCGAAATTTGCTTTCAGTCTGCAAGTCACTCTCTTGTTGAATACATTAGTTATGAGATTTAGAATTGGTCTTTAAAACTGTCAGAGCCAATACTTTACAAGTCAGATTCAAATTGACTGATGATGCAGTTAAAATAAAAATTTTGCACTAACATAAATCATTCTCCTAAACAACTATTTTATTCCATTGTATCCCTTAGCAGCGGTAAATCAGGGATATTTAAATGATCTTCATGTTGGTGTAAAACTATGATTTTATGTTTATCAGCCATTTCAAAACTTCTCCTGTAGTCACTCCAGTATTGCTGTCACTAACCAATATACACGTGTTCATTGACTTGCATACCATGTTCGCTTAATAAATAATTAAATTAATTAATTAGCACCAAAACATTGTTTATGGTTTCAGATATTCATAAAATGACTGTTCTTTCTATGGGGCTAAATACTTAAGCCACTACAATGAATCAAGGCCTTTCACCAAAGGCCCCTGTTTTGTGGGACCTTTATTCTTTGGGGAATTCATCACAGCAACAATGGGCTTTGTAAGAAGGATAGTATTGAATGAATAAATCCACTGATGCTGTATCGATTCAAGGACAGAAATGGTGACAACTGACTACTAACCATAGAAGTTTGTGCACAACTATTAAATCTCAAAAATTTATTAGAAGCTACATTGACTGAGCATTGAATCTATTTTAATCAAGTAAGACGCAACTTCTTGCAGGAACTGCAATAAATTTCCCATCAAATGATATTTCCTGGTTGGCTTAGTGGCTGAGTGGTTACAGATTGCTACAGATTTGAGGGTTTGAATTCCGCTTCTACTCTGAGGGTGAGGTTTGCATGTTCTCCACGTATGCAAGTATCCTCCAGAAATCCAAAGACATGCAGTTAGGCTAAATGGTATATTCCTATTTTTGGAGTACGTAATGACCTTTTATCCCACACATGGGTGTGCTGTGCCCCTGTGCTGCCTGTGCTGTACCCCTGTGCTGCCTGTGCTGTACCCCTGTGCTGCCTGTGCTGTACCCCTGTGCTGCCTGTGCTGCACCCTATGACCCCGAATAAGACAAGTATTTAGGGAGTTCTTAACCTTTCTGGTCACATTTTTGTACATGAGGTCAGAAAGTGATCATAATGCTTACTGCATTTTTCCACGTTGCACTGATCTATTTGCAGCAGGATTCTGTTAGGATTTTTTTCAATATATCGCTTTTAGCCCTAACTCTTTGAAGAGTGAAAACAAGTGACCAATCCTATAAGCAATCACTCAACTCTCACTGATACTCAATGCAATTTTATTCATTTGGAAATTTCATTATCGAATAAGCCCCTCTGTGCTGTAATTGTGTTTGCAAAGAATACAACAAATGGTATCAGTAAATAAAAAGAAAAATAGTACTTCAATACATGAAAATGAAGAAGAACTAGAGTACAAGAAAAAACTCAGTATGAAGCAATGAAAACACCATGTTTCAATACATATCCAACACAAAGGTGAAGGCATAACATCTCACTCAATTTCCCTGTTAGTCAGCCTTAAAAGGAAGGGAAATGTGGCTGGTGAATTTTTTTATTATGCTGTGTGACAGCTAGCAGTAGCAGTTTTAAACAATGAAGCATTATATTATGGCTTTGCAGGTTAGGACTGTGTACCTGTGATCAGGAGGTCACCAGTTTGAATCCTATTCCCTGTAGACTGTTGCCACCATTGGGCCCTTGAGTAAGACTGTTAAGCCCAATTGCTCCAGGGCAGTGGATGCTGACCAACCCTGTGATGTGACTCCCAAACCTGCTCTCGTCTGTGTGGCACAGTCAATTTCCCTATGAGGATGAATAAAGTATCGTTATTCTATAACCTTGTGGGCTGCTGTAAGGGACAAGCAGACCATGCTGTGACCCTGGGATAAAAATGGGTTTTTTCAGTCAATGCTCTTCTCTTTTTAGAGATGTCCCTTGCTATACAGTGATCCCTCGCTATATCATACTTCTGCATTCGCGGCTTCACTGTATCGCGGATTTTATATGCAAGCATATATAAATATATATTGCGGATTTTTCGCTGGTTCGCGGATTTCTGTGGACCATGCGTCTTTTTATTTCTGGTACATGCTTCCTGAGTTGGTTTGCCCTGTGTATTTCACCGACCGAAATCAGCTGAGAATGTAAACATTACCAGAATGCAAGTGGCGCATGACTGCAGTGTTCGTATTT
>JAAGVU020000008.1:2770606-2795052 GCA_011763525.2 Mormyrus iriodes | reverse complement strand
ATATCTAAGAGAATATAAAGGGTTTATAAGGGCTTAAAATATACAAAAATAACCATATGAACATATGGTTTTTACTTTTCGGATTTTCACCGTTTGCGGGGGGTTCTGGAACGCAACCCCCGCAATAGACGAGGGATCACTGTAATTACTGTCACCTCTGTTGCCAAGGGATTCGAATCAGCGACCTTCTGGGCACAGGTTAACTGTGAGAGCCACACACTGCCCCATATATTTCTTTTCTGTGTCGGCTATTAACACAGAAATGTAAAAGTAGCACTTTACTATTATTCTTTACTAGTACAAATATATTTTTCCATTACTTGTGTCCAGCAACACCCAAGCTGTCCTCTTATGCCAAAATGGAAGACCGGTTACTCAAGCACCTTTTCAGCAATTACCAGAAGTGGGTGAGGCCAGTGGAGCACCTGAATGGAACGGTTCAGGTCAAATTTGGACTCGCCATATCCCAGCTGGTAGATGTGGTAAGAGACTGTATTTCTCCAGCATTATATTGTGCCAAGATCCAAAGCGGTTTTTGAGTTCTCTAGAACCAATGTTAAAGTCAGAGTGCTCTATGTTTTTTATAAATCTATTGATTCTGAATCTTGAATCTTTCTTGCAGTCATGGTATCCTGATGGCAATGCAATATCAAAAACAAAGGAAGGATGAAGGGTTTAGATTCAACAGTGCTGTGGGCATGTATCATAGGTGTCATTATCCTCTATGACAGCGTTTCCCAATCTGGTCCTAGGAGACCTGCAGACGGTCCATGTTTTTGCTCTGGAGCTGGCAGAGAGCAAAAATGTGGACCATCTATGGGCCCCCGAGAACCAGGATGGGAAACATTACTCTATGATATAAAGACTAACCTTTATACTAAGAACCATTTTAAGTACTCTTTGTCATAATATATGTTTCATAGTACAGTCAGTCCTGCTACAACCCTACTAATTCAAATACTGAAAAACCTCGTATTCACTAAAATCATATACTAAAATAAACATATCCAATGGGAAAAATGGGGTTAGGGGAATGTGACTCCAAAACTTAGTAACTTACACTAAACGAAATGAATTAATCAAGAACAACAGTTAATAAAAACATCTGATCCCCTAACAGAACAACTGACTGTAGTCTGGCCACCCAGTTGAAATTGTCAAGAACCGCCACTGTGACCTGTGCAATGCATGGATGTACAAAAAGTTTGATTGTTTTAGATTTGAAAACTGGTTTGACTGATTCACTGAAAAGAACCAATTCAATTCAATTCAATTCAATTCTTGCTTGGATAGTTGTTTTTGCATGCGGTTAGTGTTTCTGGCTAAGACCATAACGCATTGCAGTTTGCATGATGCATTTCTTTCCAACTGAAAATCACAGGAATTCAAACACGATTCCACGTTGTATTGGACTTGGGTACTAATATATCAACTGCGTTAGAACTGATTCATGGTGTGAAATCACACATTGAGGCAGGACTGACTGTGGCTTCTAACTAAATTGTCGGTTTCTTTGTAACACTGTAACTGGAGCAACAGTTTATGAAATGTAACAATCCTATTTTGTTAGTTATTTTTATTATTTTTGTTAGTAAATTGTGTTTACAGTATTAACAGGGTCTTTTTTTGTTCATTGGCATGTAGGATGAGAAGAACCAGCTGATGACAACAAATGTGTGGATGAAACAGGTTTGTGTTCCTTGGAGGACACCACATTAAGTATGGGCTTTTAATGTGATGATATCTGTGTGTACAAATACTGTGTATGTGTTAGTTCTGGGCTATGTGTGTTTTAACAGTGCATAAGATTATTTGTTTTCTGGCATTACCGACATTATCAATGGTAACCTTCCTAAAGGCACCCATCCACAATTTTTTAATTGAATATATATGCTGATTATTCTATTAACGCAACAGGTTAAAAGATTATCGACTCGCCTCAAGTTACTATGAAGGCTATTAAAGAAATCTATCTCAAAAATGGCCTTACAACTGCCCTCTGAATCTCTCACTCATTGAAAGGGCCTTATAAAATGAAATGGAGTGGCAGGGAAAAGTGCATGCCTGTTCCAGACAGAACTGAAAAATTGCTGGCTCAGAGAGATTTGTATTTATAGGAATGGGTTGATGTGAAGCTACGGTGGAATCCTGATGATTTCTTGGGAATAACATCAATCCGTGTCCCTTCAGATTCCATCTGGGTTCCAGACATTGTCCTGTATGATAAGTATGTGACATGATAATGCTTTCCCCTAAAGTAATAGGCTAAAAGAAAATCTCCCATGACCCTGTCCAGAATAAATGGTGGAATATGGCTAGATTAAAGGGTGGCTTAAAAGTCTGAAACATTAATTATATTGGCCTATAGTTATGAGTTTTATATATATATACACATTATATTGGCCTATAGTTATGAGTTTTATATATATATATATATATACACACACATTTTGTGTCTTGTTAAACTTTTCTTTCATTATTCACTGGCACAGTGCAGATGGGCGTTTTGAGGGGTCTGTGACAAAGAGTGTGATCAAGTACGATGGTACCGTCTTGTGGAACCCTCCTGCTAACTACAAGTCATCCTGTACTATAGATGTCACTTTCTTCCCTTTCGACCACCAGAATTGTTCTATGAAGTTTGGCTCTTGGACATATGATGGCTCACAGGTAAACCTTGAATATGCAGTTCTGCAGTTCACTTGCAGTTTTGTCTGATCTTGCAATTCTGGAATGATAGTGATTTATAACCTATTTCACACTGCTTCTGCAGGTGGACATTCTTCTGGAGGACTTCCATGTGGACAAACATGACTATTTTGATAATGGCGAGTGGGATATTGTAACAGCCACTGGCATTCGCAGTTTAAGGAAGGATGGATCCTGCTTCTATCCCTTTATTACTTACTCATTCATCATCCGAAGATTACCACTATTCTATACGCTCTTCCTCATAATACCATGCGTCGGCCTCTCCTTTCTTACTATCCTGGTTTTCTACCTGCCCTCCAACAGTGGTGAAAAGATTTCCCTCTGCACTTCCGTGCTGGTGTCACTCACTGTCTTCCTGCTAGTAATTGAAGAGATCATCCCATCATCCTCCAAGGTCATCCCCCTTATTGGGGAATACCTGGTGTTTACCATGATCTTTGTTACGCTTTCCATCGTCATCACCGTCTTTGTCATAAACATCCACCACCGCTCATCCTCAGCACACCACAGCATGGCACCCTGGGTGCGCCGCATATTTCTGCACCAGCTGCCCAAGCTGCTCTGCATGCGCAGCCATGCAGATCGCTACACAACTCCAGGAGGCACAAAGGGGGGTGCAGGTGAAGCTGGGGCCAGGATCACCAGGTGCAAGACAATGCCTCTCCTCTCCTCCAAGGATGGACTGGAAGCAGCTCTGGAGTCCATCCGCTATATCACCTTGCACATGGTTAGAGAGAATGAGGTTAGAGAGGTGAGAGAATGACATCTCTCCACATACTCCTTTTATGGCAAAACATATATATAGAAAACCTTTTTTGTCCATGTCATTGTATCACAAGTGATAGACCCCTCTATTTATAATGTCTGCTCACTGCTTTGATAGATTTGAATAAAGTTAAATTTGATATACTGGGCCTCTGACATTAAATAACATGGAAATCCAAGATACTAAATGCAATACAGAATTACTGGATTTAATATCCAGAGACATATTTTGTGTTGTTGAATAACATCCTTACCAGAAACTTTAATAATCACAAAATGAGCGTCCAGCAAAAACCTAACATATTTTATTAAAAATATGCAAACTCATACTTGCTTTATTGATGTAGTTATTAAAAAAATATGTATCTCTCATTTATTTGGTGTAGAGATGAGACAAAAACTCTATGGATGTATCTATGGTAGATACCTAATCAGTCTTTTCTTGCAGGTAGTACAGAACTGGAAATTTGTGGCTCAAGTCCTCGACCGAGTGTTGCTGTGGACGTTTCTCTTGGTTTCAGTGCTGGGTTCTGCCCTGCTCTTCATTCCCGTTGTCTACAACTGGGCCAACATCGTTGTCCCCGACTATGCTGGACTAAAGGGCTGAACTGTTTGGAAACAAACTGTAAAATGGAACTCTTTCTGCAAGACATCAGTTTTACATTTCAAGAGTATTTTTCTAATATCATCCATCTATACTCTATATGTGTTATAACATATGTTAATATATTAATATAAATAAAATCATATTTATAAAATGTTCTCAATTTAAAATTTCGATTTATATAGTCTGGTGAGCATGTTCCCATTGATCACAGTAAAATCAACATACCATATTAAAGCCATTGTTTTCTGCTTTATATGTGGTACATTGTTCTGTCCTCTATCCCATCTCAAAGTACCCTCACAGAACATCGTTACAAAAATGGGGACTTAGAATACACAAAGAGATCTCTGACAGAAGATACATTAGACCACAGGCTAGAGCAGTTTATTTCTATACAGCTAGTTTGTACCCTGACGTATTGACCTTTTTGGATGAATTATTGGACCAAATGACTTCATTTTAATCTGTACAGTATTTTTTAGGTGATATATTAGCCTGTAGGGGGAGACAATGTCATTATTAAGTCATGTCACAGTGTAAATAGCTGTGGTTTCCTGCAATGGCTTTGCGAGAAACAACAGCTGTATCTGCCAAAAACATTCAAGATCTGGACTGAAATGTGCCTCATAACAGAGAGTGTAATCTGTTTTTCTGACTGGTATTCTTAAATACCATAAAATATTTTGTTCCATAATCAGACAACTTATTTGTATGTAAATAACTTTTCCCCATGTTCCCTATTTTACATGTACTTCATGTAGTTCAAGCAAATAAAATAATGATCCCCATATGTCCCCATAGGGATCAATAAAGTGTCATTGTTATTAAAAACCTGAAACTCTCTCAGGCTCCTTCAGAATATCCAGAATAACAGCAGTTGTGTATTTATGTGCAGCTAGTCAATCAAGTGACATAGTACCTCCTCATTAACCTTCAAAAAATTACTTGTACGGTGTAGGGAAAGGGGTGATGTGTGTGACTCAACGGGCTAGAACACTTTGTGATATGGGTTCAAACCCCATGGTCAGCAGACTGTCACTAGTGCGCCCCTGTGCAAGATGCTTGACCCAGCTTTCCCAAAAATGTATGCTGCTTTGGATAAAAGTATCTGTTAAATAAATAAAAATGTAAATGCCTGAGTTTCTGTCTACAGTAGAAGGAAATTGTGGGAAAAAAAATCTTCCCTCATCAGAGACCAAACAGACCCATAACATGAATTCCTTACATACTATCATCCCCTGAGTCCAGGGACTAATTTAGAATATATCTATTTGTATTGTATCTATTGATTCCAAATGAATTCAAGTGCAGTTTCCAAGCACAATGAGTGAACCCACTCTCTCTTTTGCAGAAAAAGTTCATCTCTGCCACTAGAGGGAGACACTCCACACAGAAGCAACCCAAATACCCCAATTTCAAACATGATCTGGAATGTTTCTCAAACCGGTCTTCACGGTCCTGCCCAGAGCTGGGAGGGAGCAAAAAGTGGAATATCAGGGTGTCCCTGAGGACCGGCTTGAGAAACACTGGTCTATAGAGGCCCTCAGATGAGAAGATAAGGCAGCGACATCTATTTAGTTCCATCAGGTGTATGATGAATTGCTCTCCACTTCAGGTGATCTCAGATATTAAAGAAGAGACAACCTATGTCAGGGTCTTACCAGGCTGAAAATATATTTTTAATGCAAAGGAGGACAATTTCAGGAATTATTTTAAATTATCATCTACAATATTGTCATATAACTGTTTTTACTATTTCTCCATTTCTTCTAAGAAATGGAGCTCTTTTCTTTAAAGAAAAGTGGCACATTATTATGAGCATACTATTTCTGTCTGAGTCTTCAGGCTTTCTTGTGGCTGGCATTGTTGTGATGATTTAGTTACAGCTTGCTTTTAGCACGCATGCCCACTCTTTTCTGTGCAATAATGTTAGCATGCCCTGGGGGGTTGGGCAGCCAGTTGACCTTGGACCCCCAGAGGTTTTCCCTTTCTCCTTACTTGGAAGTTTTTTGTTCCTCTCCTCTGTTGTCATCTTGCCTTCCTTCTTTTGTTAATTTCCTTGTCTTTCCTATTTTATTCCTGTTCTCTCAATATCATGAAAAGTGCTTTGGGGTGACTGTTCTGAAAGGCGCTATATAAAAATGAATTGAATTGAATGATTTACACTGTTTACCATATTGCTGGTTGTGCTCTCTTTCTCCTTTATCTTAAAATTTTCAAAACATCCCTTTCCAATATAATGGGTGTTCTCAAAACATGTCCAAAGTAAGTTAACTTCACTGTGGTCTTTGGTGAAGTTACAGTTCAGGTTTTATTCGATGAAGTATCTAGCTATTTGTTTTCCTTTGCATTCTAAAGGATTATTAATTGTTACGATCCCCAGTCTAGGGTTGGGGATCGACAGAAAGGTTTGGGAAGGGAAAGGGAAGGAGAGGGGACAGCCGGGGAACGGGCAAAGGGAACACTGGAAACGAAGGGATCTATTTTTTTATTTTATCCACAAGGACGATCGCAAACAATAGGTACAACAAACCACGGGAGTGACAAGTCAATACAACGAACGACCACGTCCCAAACGAACCTAGCACTACCCATGAAACAACAAGCCAAAGCAACAAACAATCTCAAACTTACCTTTTACAAACGTCACGCTTATGAACACCAAACGACAGCGCAAAGGAACCCCGTCCGGGGACTTTTAGTGCCGGCGCACAAACACGGAGCAGGAACACACTTGACCATGCACTTACAATGACCAACATGGAACCACAGGACAGGGAAGCTTATATATGGGACACGGAGGAATGAACGAGGGGCACCTGTGAGTGATTAACACAGGGCAAACACATGAGGTAACCAAGCAACACAGAGCAGGCGTGGCTGCTACCCAGCCCCGCCTGCGGGGAACCACTGGGGAAACACAGACCGGGAAGGGCTGGACATCACAGTACGCAATAAATATAGGTGATAAATATACACCATTTCTACTAAACACATTTTGAGTATTCTGTACGTATGGTTACATATTACATATCTTGTCTTGGTTTTTGTTTGCACCATTTGGGGAGTTGCTAAAGCAGTCTTGCTGTGCTGTTGTGTACAATAACAATAAAGAAATGAATGAATGAATGAAGGTGGTTTTCCGTAACATTTCAGTGATAAAGACACAACAAGCTGCATGTTGCATCTTAGCTGAAACAGAACAAACAAGACGGGGCATACATAACTCTTTCTTGTATTCCGCCATCTGTGTTTCATAATGTCAATGTCCAATGAAAACCACGTTCTCCAAAAAGCCATTATTTCAGGACCGTGAAAAAAAAACACAGAACCTACTTTACAAAATAAACATAAAACAACATAATGAGACACCTTTAGCACCTCAAATAGAATCTTTACACGTTAATCAGTGAATGGTTTAATATATTAAATGGACTAGTGTGGATTGTTGTCAGTCAGACAAGTATGTCAGCATTAACTAGCATTAATTAGCAAATAAAATAATGATCCCAAGAGTAAATGAAAAATAAGTAACACTGAAAAGTTGAATTGTGTTTCATAAGCACACAATGGTTTACATATTAAATGTAAAATATCTCCTGCCCGGACGTTACTGAGAAAATTTGTCTCCTCCAACGTTATATGTCACTTCCTGTGTCAGTGTTTATAAACGGAAAGTGCTGCAGCTTTACTCTGCATATTATACAATATAACCAAAGGCATGAACACATGTAAACTGACAACGATTTTACTCTACCAGCTGCTGATAAGTATGATTTTATCCTGTTTTGTTTTTCTTTTCTTTTTTTTACAATTTTATATAAAGCTGACTTTAATAAGAATAACATATAATGCATATTAAAAAGTCTGCACACCGTCATTTAAATTGTAGGATTTTGGTGATGTAAAGCCAGAAATTGTGTTAGTCATTTTTCGCATGCAAAACATGATTTTGCAACAAATAAAATTCAGTTAAATAAATTTCAATCACTTTCAATAAGGGTGTGTACATTTCTTATATCCAGTTTATATCATTTGCACAGTAAATTTCTTCCAATGCTAACAAAGTTAATCAAAACAATCTAATATTACCCACTCAATTATCCATGACTGATTAATTAATCGTACTTTTTCTCCACAGCATGTGCCCAGGGAGCTGTTATCACTCAGGGACCCCGGGATTTTCAGACAGAGGCTGGGGAACCCACTACTACAATTTTATGCTCCCACACTGACAGCACACTGCACTATATGTACTGGTATAGACAACTACCAGGCAAAGGGATTGAGTTAATTGCTAGTATTCTGACCAGTCAGGAAGCGGAATTTGAGGGCATTTTCAAAAACAAGACGGGAAAATATGAAATAAAGAAGGCTGAAACACTCTCAGGATCTTTTATGATCAAATCCACAGATACCTCAGACAGTGCTCTCTACTTCTGCGCAGCTTCTAAGCACAGTGAGAGAGCCTGCACACTCTCTTGGACAAAAAGTCACGTAAAGACAATCTCTGTCACTACAGGGAGACATTCTGCTGATAAGCAACTCAAACAGCTGGTGCTCATGGTAAATAGTTTAACCACATTCTCTGGAAGAATTCAGATGAGATGATAAGGCAGTAACATCCATCTACTTCCATCAGGTGTATGAGAAATTGCTCTGCACTTCAGCTAATTCTCAAATATTAAAAAGGTAAACTATATCGGTGTCTCACCTGGCTGAATATGTATTAGAACATCTGTTTTCCCGATTTTATGGAAATGTATGCAAGTTTAATGTTTCAATGTCCAGTGTAGTCAGAGCAAAGAACAAATAAAGTCTTTAAAGAAGCCACATTTACCTGATATAACAGCCAAACACACACGTGGTTTTCTTTCTACAAAGGAAATCAAATATTTATCAAAAGGTTCTTCCCAGCTCTGCTGCAGCAATTCCCATAAATTTGTTGCATTTGTAGCTCTAGCTAACTGCTCACCCCCAGTTAGAACGCAGTTAGCTAGAGCTAGACCTAGAGTCCCTATAAGCTAAACTAAACAAGTGTGTTTTTAGTCTGAACTTGAATATTGAGAGTGAGCCTGAATCTCGCACATCCGCTGGAAGACTATTCCACAGCTGTGGAGCTCTGCAAGAGAAAGCTCTGCAGCCTGCCGTAGTTCTTTGTACCATAGGTACTAATATATATCCTCCTCTTTAAGCCTCCACCTTGGTCAAAAGATCACTAGAGGGAGACACTTCACATGCATGTAATAAAAAGGCTTCATTTTAAATGCGGTCTAAAGACGCATTTATATCTAAGCACAAGGCAGCCCCACTCTCATTCTCCTAGCTAGTTCCAGCAGATGTATAAATTCTCAGATATTAAAAATGGAGAAAGTCTATCGTTTGCCTACTGCCATCACACTGATACTATACTATGCAGGTAAAAGAGAACAGTTTCACTGATTATCTTTAAAGTTTGCCTAGCGTATATCATTATTTTCCAGCTTTTGTGTGCTTGACTGTTTCACTCTCTCTATTTCAGGGTTCACTGGTGCTGTACATGTTCACCAATCCCCACCTTCTCTCATTGGAAACTCCAGTGAGGACTTTGAGATCACTTGTAAGCACGATGGCAGCAACTACCAATATATGTACTGGTACCAGAAAGCTGAAGGACAGACGGCACTGGAGCTACTTGGATTTCTTAACCTCGGTATTGTCAACCAAGAAGAAAAGTACACGGGGAAATTTAACTTGTCTGGGAACGCACAAGAGAAAGGGACCTTAAAAATCTCCAGTTCTGCAGCACAGAAAAGTGGCACATATTTCTGTGCTGTCAGTTATCACATTGGTGAAGGGAATGCGTTACACTTGCAGAAAACCCAAAAACACACTGCTGTCACCTGCACCCTTAAGTCACCAAGCATGTTTGTTTAGCTTCATCAGTGCCTACCCGAAAGTGTGCAGCAGACAGGGATTACTTGAAGCAGTGTGTTAAACACACCTAGACCTTGGAGACCCCCAGACTGTCCATGTTTGGAGCAAAAATGTGAACTATTTGGCAGGGAGCTGGAATGGAGCAAAAACATGGACCGTTTTGGGGTTCCCTGAGGACCAGGTTGAGAAACACTGACTCCAAGAGCCCTACACGACTGGAAGCATAGCTGCTATTCCCAAAGCAACTAAAGCAAAGGAAGACTGGCATATAACTTCTGTTGAAATGAATAAGAAACTTCTTGTATTTGCTAAGTGTCACGTAGTGAGGAAGGGACAACTTAAAAGCAACCATAGGGTGCACTGAAAAGGGACTTTATTAAACAGAAACTTAAACAGAAAACAAAAGACCATAAGGGATCAAAATGGGAAAACCAAAAATAACCAGGGGGAAGACTAGGATGAGACAGGTACTCAGGAAAACTTACACAGGGAATGGCACAAGTAACAACGCATATGACAAGAATGACCGGACTGGGGAGCATAAGACAAGCAGGCACTGATATCCACAGTCTAATGAGGATCAAACAAGAGGTAGGTGTGATTAATTAGACTAAAATGGGAAGAAATTGGATGACCAGCACTGACCTCTGCTGGTCAAACGGAAACATGACCAACAGATCCTGACACAAGGTACAACAGGAGATATGCCCCAGAAGCGACTCTGTGATATAAGTAATACTGTATGGATTTTGCCCAGAGAATTCAAATGAAACACCACCTGTGTCTCACTTAAAGTTACAAAATAGTTCAGCAGCATCTGGGACCAGGCTTCACATTATGTCTCGAACAGAGTTTGAACAACATTTCAAAAAGAATGAGGTAAGATATACTGTAGGCAAACCTGAAACTACCTCAGGCTCCTTCAGAATAACCACAATGACAGCAGAGGTTGCAGCTGTGTATTTTTGTACAACTAGTCGATCAAGTGGCATAGTACTTCCTCACTCACCCTCAAAAACTGATACATGTGACAGTAACTGTCTACAGTGTAAGTGGATGGCGATTTAAAAAAAATCAACTTCCATCAGAGACCAAGCAGGTGTCATTGGACATTATGTTGGAATGGATATACAGTACAACCAATAGCATGATTACATTATATACCATCATCCTCTGAATCCAGAGAATAATTTAGAATATTTCTTTTGTTGTACCATTCCAAATCAGTTTTGTTGCAGAATAAAATAAATACACTGTTATATTAGGTGAGGGATTTCATATTATAGTATTCACCTATTCCCAAAAATATTTAAAAAGAATATTAACTGTAAAATGTAATAATAATTAAAACAAACAAAAGCAACTACTTGAACAGCTGAAAGAGGCAGGAATATGAACACATTTTACAGTAAAAATTATCGTGACAGAATATAACAGAAAAAGACTTGTCTCTTTGCTTGTCTCTCCTCTACATTTCACAGATCATTTCCTGTGCCAGTGTTCAGTCATAAACTGAAGGTGCTGCAACTTGACTCCACATATATTAGAGAATAACCAAAGGCATGAACAACGGGAAACTGAGAACATTTTTACTCTACCACCTGATGACAAGTGAGATTCTGTCCCAATTTACTTACTTTTACTATTCTGAAAGTATATGCAATTTCCATAATGGAATCATATATCATGTTATACAACTTTCGTACAAACGTAAGTTTCGTTTATATATATAAACACATAATTTATATATAAATTTGATTTTCTTTCTGCAGCATGGGTGCAAGGAGCTGTTGTCACTCAGGAACCACAGAACATTCTGACAAATGCTGGGGACTCTACTAAAAGAATTACGTGCTCTCATAATGACAACAGTTTACAGTATTTGTACTGGTATAGACAGTTACCAGGCAAAGGGATTGAGTTAATTGCCAACATTCTGACTAACCAGGACCCACAATTTGAGAGCAATTTCAGAAACAAGACAGAAACATATGAAATTATGAAGTCTCAGGTACTGTCAGGATCATTCATGATTAAATCCACAGATACGTCAGACAGTGCTGTTTACTTCTGTGCAGCTTCTCAGCACAGTGAGAGAGCCCACACACTCTCTTGGACAAAAAATAAAGACATAGACAATCTCTGACACTAGAGGGTGACACACCACTAAAAAGCAATGCAATAGCTTCAGTTTTAAATTTGGTCTCACTCAAATGAGTACTGCAGCTTTGAGTTACAGCTGATGGTAATAAACATATTCTCTACCATGTCAACACAATGACATGTTGCTCCCTCACTCACATTCAAAAACTGACCATGGTGCATGATGGATCCTGTATGTATACCTTTTAGAATTACTGATCAGTAGGGGGAGACAATGTCAATTATATGTCACTGCACTGTAGTAAATAGCTGTAGTTTCCTTGGATAGTTCAGAAATAACAAGCTCTGCCTACCTAAAACTTGTAAGATCTGAGCTGAGAGAAGCCGCACTACAGAGAATGGGGTCTACACAACTGCTCCTTCTGTTCCTATATATGGGATCCATAAGTAGGTAACTCATTGCTTTTAAAGTATCTCTGCTTGGACTTATCAGTTTTCTTCAATCAAACATATAATTATGTTCTTTTTGTTCTGCTGTACAGGAAGTGGATGGAGCACAACTGTAACTCAGACACCTCAAGAACGTATTACAGATGAGCGAGGCTCTCTAGAAATAAACTGTTATCACAATAACAACAACCTACAATACATGTACTGGTACCGCCAGCGCCTGGGAAAAAGTTTGGAGTTAATAGCTTCCATTGTCACAAATGGCAACCCAGAATTTGAATCAGACTTCAAAGAAGAACCGGCAAGATGTGCTATAAAAAAACCTGATACTTTCTCAGGCTCTTTCAAGATCAGCACATTGACAGTAGAAGATGCAGCTGTGTACTTCTGTGCAGCTAGTAAACACAATGACATGTTGCTTCCTCACTCACATTCAAAAACTGCCATGATGTGGAAGTCAATTGGACAGTGAATTTTAGGTATTTTCTCACCAAATTCCTGGTAGTTCTGACAGATAACCTAGATTTAGAAATTCAAAATACATTTGTGTTTTCAGTCTCCTTGTTGTCACTTTAGTCCTAGCAAACAACTAATGAGTCCTATATAGGAAGCAGGACTGAACGCAGAAAACAGGTATTTTTGCTATTCCAAAATGCAGATTAACTGAATCTTGTTAGAGTTAATCTGCTACTCCAGGAGGATACCAAGGCATTCCCAGGTCAGCCAGGGTGCCCTAGGTTTGCCCCAGGTCTGCTTCCGGTTGGGTTTGTCCAAAACTCCTCCCCAGGGAAGTGTCCAGGAGGATCACACCACCTCAGCTGGCTCCTTCCGATGCAGAGGAGCAGCAGCTCTACCGCGAGCTCCTTCCAAATGTCCAAGCTCCACACCCTATCTCTAAGGTTGAGGCCAGACACTGTCAAGGAACACAAAAGCCTACACCATGGGTATTCATTATAGAATGTTGCTTGGCTTAAAGGGAAACTTCTCTTTTGAACTGATAAATAGTAAGAAGCTTATCATGCCAAAAAGATTCATCCTTTCCTCAGGGCCTGGGCATCATATTGCAATGTTTCACATCTTCATTGTAACACAAATTAAATCAGTGAAAATATATTAGTCCCATATATACTAGTTGGCAGTAACTCGCAGAAGTTTATTCAGTTAATCACTGTTAGACCTGGTTATGACAAAATATCCCAGAAAAGGAAGTGTGGCAATAACAAGACAAAACACATAAAGATTATGTTTCATAATTAATTTGGACACATTGAACAACATCTTACTTCTATGCAGCTTTCTATTGCCTGACGTTATGCTTAAAAAAATGTCTTTTTACTGTGCTAGAATTAATGATCAGTAGGGGGAGACAATGTCACTTACATGTTATTGCACTGTAGTAAATAGCTGTAGTTTCCTGGGACAATTCAGAAACAACAGACTAAACCTACCTAATACTTTTAAGATCGGGGCTGAGAAAAACAGATTACAGAGAATGGGGTCTACACAACTGCTCCTTCTGTTCCTATATATGGGATCCATAAGTAGGTAACTCATACAAACATAAATAAATTGCTTTTAAAGTATCTCTGCTTGGACTTATCAGTTTTCTTCAAACAAGCATATAATTATGTTCTTTTTGTTCTGCTGTACAGGAAGTGGATGGAGCACAACTGTAACCCAGACACCTCAAGAACGTATTACAGATGAGCGAGGCACTCTACAAATAAAATGTTATCACAATAACAACAACCTAGAGTATATGTACTGGTACCGCCAGCGCCTGGGACAAGGCTTGGAGTTAATAGCTTCCATTGTCACAAATGGCAACCCAGAATTTGAATCAAACTTCAAAGAAGAAAAGGAAAGATGTGCTATTGAAAAACCTGATACTTTCTCAGGCTCTTTCAGGATCAGCGCATTGACAGCAGAAGATGCAGCTGTGTATTTCTGTGCAGCTAGTAAACACAATGACATGTTGCTTCCTCACTCACTTTCAAAAACTGCCATGATGTGGAATTGAATGGGACAGTGTCATATAGGTATTTTCTCACCAAATTCCTGGTAGTTCTGACAGATGTTCTGAATTTCAAATGTCTTGTTGTTACTTTATTCCTAACAAGAAACTGATGAGTGTTATATAAGAGGTGGGACTGAACATAAAACAGGGGTAGTTTTGATGGTACGTGTTTCCAAAATGCAGATTGACTGTAACTTGTTGGAGTTAATCAGCTCCTACAGGAGGATACCAAGGCAATTCCAGGTTACCCAACAGACATAATCTGCCCAGAGTGTCGTAGGTTTGCCCCAGGTCTCCTCCTGGTTAGGTATGTCTGAAACACCTCCCCAGGGAGTCATTCAGGAGGTTCAAACCACTTCAGCTAGCTCCTTTTAATGCAGAGGAGCTGCGACTTTACTGTGAGCTCCTTCCAAATGTCCAAGCTCCTCACCCTATCTCTAAGGCTGAGCCCAGACACTCTGTCAAGGAACACAAAAACCTACACCATGGATATTCATCATAGAACATTGCTTGGCTTAGAGTAAAACTTTGAATTTTACCTTTTGAATTAATAAATAGTAAAAAGCTTATCAGGCCAAAATGAGTCATCCATTCCCCAGGGCCTCGGCAACATGTTGCAATGTTCACATCTTCATTGTAACAAATAAAATCTAGTTCCATATGTACTAGTTATTGGCAGTAACTGGCAGGACTATTCAGTTAATCATTCTGTCAGACCTTGGTATGATGATACATTTCTGAAAAGCAAATGTGGCAATAACAAAATAAAACACAAACATTATTTCTTATGATAAATTTGGACCAAATTGTTCAACATATTATTTATGTGCAGCTTTGAATACCCTGACATGTTGACTAAAGAATGTCTTTCTATATCTTTTTCCTTTTTTACAATCACTGAGCAGCAGGGGGAGACAATGTCAATTATATGTCACTGCACTGTAGTAAATAGCTGTGGTTTCCTGGGACAATTCAGAAATAACAAGCTCTGCCTACCTAAAACTTGTAATATCGGAGCTGAGAAAAACAGATTACAGAGAATGGGGTCTACACAACTGCTCCTTCTGTTCCTATATATGGGATCCATAAGTAGGTAACTAAAATAAACATAAATAAGTTGCTTTTAAAGTATCTCTGCTTGGACTTATCAGTTTTCTTCAATCAAATATATAATTATGTTCTTTTTGTTCTGCTGTACAGGAAGTGGATGGAGCACAACTGTAACTCAGACACCTCAAGAACGTATTACAGATGAGCGAGGCACTCTAGAAATAAACTGTTATCACAATAACAACAACCTAGACTATATGTACTGGTACCGCCAGCGTCAAGGACGAGGCTTGGAGTTAATAGCTTACATTCTCAGAAAAAACCAAGCAGAATTTGAATCAGACTTCAAAGAAGAAAAGGAAAGATATACTATAGAAAAACCGGAATCTCTCACAGGCTCTTTCAGGATCAGCGCATTGACAGCAGATGATGCAGCTGTGTATTTCTGTGCAGCTACTAAACACAATGACATGTTGCTTCCTCATTCACTTTCAAAAACTGACTCACTCTGATGCAATATGGATTCTTTCTGGAAGTGAATGGGACAGTATGATATACATGTTTTTTCAGACTGCTGATCAACAATCAGGATACAGATCAACAACACAATGAAGAGTAGAAAGAACAACGCAGACAAATGACCGTAATCCAACAGGGCCAAGGTTAGGGTGACGCTTGGTTCCAGGTACACTATTTAATGGTCTTTCCCTGTGGTATAGTTAGAATGACTTTGTTGAACCTCGACCTTCATTATATCACAACTGTAGATATGAAAAACAAATTTGTTTGAATAAATCAAATTTAATCAGCAGGGGGCAACAATGTCAATTGTTACACATATTACTGTGGTAATGAACTATGGTAATGACCTGTGGCTTCCGGTGACATTTCAGTGATGAAAAGAAAACATGCTGAATGCACCTCAAACATTTAACATCTGAGCTGAAAGTAACAACTGAGGCACTATCAGCATGAAGAGAGGATGGATCTGAAAAATCTATTTCTTCTCTTCCTGTATATGGGCTCTAGAAGTAGGTAACTAATACATATAAAGATACGCAGTATATATTTCTATAATTACATAGGAATTGCCTCAAATATTCAACATCTGGGTGTGAAACATACTTAGTCTCTATTAGTATGAATCTGATAGAAATATACTGATGTTTTTATTTATCCAGGGCCTTCTCAGTTTCTGACTCTGTAAGATGAATTTCAAGAAACAAATGATAGTAAAGTTTAAAACAGCCATTATGTTATTTTTTTATTCAGTAGGAATGGGAAGGAGCACAACTGTGACTCAGCTACCTCCAGAATATATTGCAGTCATTCAAAGCTCTCTACAAATCAACTGTTCTTCCAAAGACAACTTACAATACATGTACTGGTACCGCCAGCACCTGGGACAAGGCTTGGAGTTAATAGCTTCCATTGTTGCAAAAGGAGAACCAGCATTTGAACCAAACTTCAAAAAAGCTGAGGCAAAATATGCTATAGAAAGATCCAATATGGTCTCAGGCTCTTTCAGGATCAGCGCACTGACAGCAGAAGATGCAGCTGTGTATTTCTGTGCAGCTACTAAACACAATGACACACCGCTTCCTTACTCACATTCAGAAACTGCCATGATGTGGAAGTGAATGGGACAGTGTCATATAGCGCTTTCCTTACTAAATCCCAGGTAGTTTTGACAAAGATCCTGCATTTGGAACTTCAGAATATGCTTGCATAGTATCTTCAACTGATTCAATATCACTATTTCCAAAATAAATTGTATCAGTGCTGAATGGCAGGATTGACCGTCTAAAAAAAGACAGGTAGTTCTGTTATTTCATGTTTCCAAAAAGTGAGTTGACGCAATGTGGTCAGTAAATGAAGGAAAGATGACAACAGCCCTTCCTCCCAGATAAACCAACTTCTGAAAAACCATCAGGATCAAGATAAAACACACAATGAAGAAAGCAAACCAGAAAGATGGCCAATACCCCAGTTTCAGTTCTGCACACGGCCATAGTTAGATTTGATTTAGTGTTAAAGGATACAATTGGCCTGTTCATGAGGCATAGTTATAATCACACTATTGAATCTCACTCCACACAAGAACTGGAGTGGTGAAAAAATATAAGTGAAAGGATGAAACAAAAAAAATTGTTGGAATCAAATTAATCCACCCCTCAATAAAAAAAATTAATATTTTTTTTAAACTTGATCTGCAGGGGGCAAGAATATCAATTGTAAAGCATATTACTACGATAATGAACTGCAGTTTCCTGTTACAGTGCAGTGATGAAAAGAACTTTCCCAATGCGCCTCAGATGTTCAAAAAAATAATGGAGCTGAGAGTAGCAGCACAAGTGAGGATGAGTTTGAAACATCTCTTGCATTTGTCTCAGCACAGCATGACACAGGTGGGAAAGAGGGTGACGATCCACTCATGGCTCCAACAAACACAGAATTTATTAAAACAATGATACAAAAGGACCACAAAGTGTCATACGCAGATGGGGTAACACTGAGTTAAATAACTAAATTAGACTTAACCAGGACACTGAACTAACTACAAGAAGTCTAAAAAAACAGGTACTAGATCAAGGACTAGATCAAGACAAGGAACAGAATCACAAACTGAAACAGGCAACTGCCACACAAACGGATTAATTTACTTACACACATTCTAACACAACAACCCACTGAAGAAATAAACTAAGGCAGAAACTTAAATAGACACAGAAAACCAGGGAAAAGAAGGGACAGGTGTAACTCATAATCAATTAACCAATCAAGGGAGGTGCAGGAACAACGAGAAACAGGGGGAAGCAGTAACACTAATTGAACAAAGAGCTAAGGGACATAGAAAACACTGTAGACTAAGAATGCATAGTAAACCCTGAAGACTAAGAATACATAGCAAACACTAGGGTAACAGAGAGACTAGTACCATTACAATACCATGCGGAAAACCTAAAAATAGGAAAATACATCAAGAAACCTATTTATATATATATATATATTTTTTTTTATAGATTTGATAGTTGATCATACAGGAACTTTTCAGTTCCTGCCCATCCAAATTATATTTCAATAAACTAATAAAATGAGTAAAATGAATTTAAAGTAATTATGTTTTCTTTAGGTTCTATAGGAATGGGAAGGAGCACAAGCGCAAAAATCTCTGCAGATCAACTGTTTTCACAATAACAACAAACTACAATACAGGTACTGGTACTGCCAGCGCCCAGGACAAAATTTGGAGTTAATAGCTTACATTGTCACAAAAGATGACCCAGTGACTGGGGAGAAGGTTTGAAGATAATAGCTTAAATTTTCACTATGGCCATCCAGAATTTGAAGTACACTTCACAAAAGATTCTGCAAGATACACTATAGAAAATACTGAACACAATGGCAGGTTGCTTCCTTTCTTTGAAAAACCAACTGGCTGTGATTCTTCATGGATTCTGTCTTGAAGTGAATGGGACAGTATAAGTATCTTCTTAGTAACTTCCTGCTAATTTTGACTGAAGACCTGAATTGAATACTTTATAATATGTTTTATTAAATCTTCAGTTCCATTACCAATTCAATTCAGTTCCATTCAATTAATTCATAAAAATGAATTAATAACAATTAAATAGCAAGACTGAATGAGTATGATATACAGGTATCTCTGCTACAGACCAAGGTTAGGTTCACCTTTGGTTCTTGGTAATGGATATATTGTACCTGTTCCTGTGGTGAAGTTAGAATCACTTTACCAAAACTCACCCTACATTATATCACAACTGGAGGAATGAAAACTAGATTTTCTGGAATCAATAAAGTGATATTCTGTTTCTTTGGAACAGAATTCACATCTGAAATGTTTTCTTTTGTAACAAATTCACATCTGAAATGGTCGCTTTTTAGTTTTGACATAGCTTACCGACAGGGGGAGAGAATGACAACTGTAAAGCATGTTACTATGATGATGAGCTATTGAAATGAACCGTGGTTTCCTGTGACAGTTCAGTGATGAAATGATAGCATGCTTCAAACATTCAACCTCTGAGCTGAAAGTAGCAATGCAGCAGAGGATGGATTTGAAACAGCTCATTCTTCTGTTCCTGGATATGGCCTCCATAAGTAGGTAGCTAATACATATAAACATAGAAATTTTTAATTACTTTTATAGGAACTTCTCAGTTCCTGCCTGTTCAGCATAAATAACATATATAATATAAAATTAGTAAAGTTTAAATTATGTTTTGTTATGCATTATGTTACTTTTATGTTTTACAGGAACAAGAAGGAGCACAACTGTGATCCAGCTTCCTCCAGAATATTGTATCTAAGCAAGGCTCTCTAGAGATCAACTGTTCTCATGATAATAAACAACTAAACCAAATGTGTTGGTACCGCCATATAGTAAATTGAATGGGAGAGTGTCATATAGGTATTTTCTCACCAGATTCCTGGTAGAAATTTAAATTTAGACATTTAAAATATGTTTGTCTTTTCAATTGCCTTTTGGCCACTTCATACCAAAGAATTAATCGATGAGTGTGTTATGGGAGGAAGTAATGAACTGAAAAGGAGTTCTGCTATTATGTGTTTCCAAAACGCAAACTGGCTCAAACATGATGGAAAAATAGGTGAAATATGTAATCACTCACTGTTTCTGAATAAATTAACTTCTGAAAAAGTCAAGATTAAGCTCAAAAAAACATTGAAGAATATAGAGAACAACACAGAAAGATGGGCACAATCCCACAGTCCTCACTCACTTTCAAAACTGACTGAGTGTGATGCATGATGGAGCCTATCTGGAACTGAATGGCACAGCATAACATAGGAATTTTCCCAGTGACTTCCTGATTTTGGCCTATGTTCTGAATTTAGAACTTCATAATATGTAAAAAGATTCATAACAGTGTTAAATAGTAGGAATGAATGACTATAAAATTTTATATATAAAAATACAGTCCTGCACAGAACAAGAATAGGTTCACGTGTACTATAGCTCTAGGTAAAGGATACGATGGCTCTGTTCATGTGGTATTACTAAGAATTACTTTATTGAACCTCATCCTACATTGTGACATGACTGGAGCCTTGAAAACTAATTTTATTAGTAACATCATAAATTAAATGATCAAAAAATAATTAGTAATCTGCGGGGGAAACAATGTCAATTGTTAAGCACATCACTGTGGTTTCCTGCGACATTTCAGTGATGAAAAAATAACGTCAAATATGCCTCAAAAGTTCAGCATCTGAGCTGAAAGCAACAGCACAACAGAGGATGGGTCTGAAACATCTCTTTCTTCTGTTCCTCCGTATGGCTTTCATAAGTAGGTAGTTGATACATTTATATTGATTTTTTTTATTATTTATAAATGGATTGCTCGGTTCCTAGCCATGCAACATGCATTTCAATTAGCACATGAAATATGTTTTAAGCAACCAAAATGCTATCTTTATGTTTTATAGGATTGGGAAGGAGCACTGTGACTCAGCTACCTCGAGAACATATTGCATTCAAGCAAAATTCTCTGCAGATCAATTGTTCTGTCAAAGACAGCCTACATTACATGTACTGGTACCGCCAGCACCTGGGACAAGGCTTGGAGTTAATAGCTTCCATTGTCACAAATGGCAACCCAGAATTTGAATCAAACTTCAAAGAAGAAAAGGAAAGATATGCTATAGACAAACCTGATACTTTCTCAGGTTCTTTCAGGATCAGCGCACTGACAGCAGAAGATGCAACTGTGTATTTCTGCGCAGCTAGTTAACACAATGACTTGTTGCTTCCTCACTTGCTTTCAAAAACTTATTCACTATGATGCATGATGGACCCATTTGGGAAGGGAACGGTGCTGTAGCCATTTTCTCACAGAAGCTGTTTAAAAAACAAAATAACCTTGCATATTCTGCGCTAATGAAGCCATGAGTAAATGGAGGTGAATAAAGATGCGCTGAGCCACCATGCTCATATTTAGTCCGATGGATCAGAAGAACAGGTTCTGTGAGAACATCCTACTGCTGCTTTTGTTTTGGAAAAATAATTTTGTATTATTGAAAGGGTATCTATAATATAAAGTGGATTCTGAACTGATTGTTGAGCAAGAAAAAAAACCTTTTAAGTTGACTGGTAGGCAGAAAGGCAAGCTTGGTGTTTTAGCAAGAAAATGCAATGAAATAAATGCTATGATTGAGGCTTGTGAAATTAAAGAAACCGTGCATAAACTTGTTCACGTGTTAAATTCTCTTCTGGTTGAGTTTATCCAGACAGGTACTTCAGATACAAGCAGCTTCAATTCTTCAAGCTCTAGAGGTTCTACTGAGTATCTAATTCTAGTTCCTACACCAGGCCCAACAAAAATAATGTCTTCAACTAACCCAAAGGCAGCCCCAAGTACACCTTCACACATCTAATCCATCTGTTAAATGAGAACCTAATGACCCAAAAATGGGTCATAGGTATGATGATGGATTGGCTTAACTAGACAGAAGTGCTTTCATAGATGTTATGAAAAGGCTAAATGAAATAACAGAGCTGTTGGCCAAGCAGCAAAAACTCTCTTCTTCCAGCAAAAGAAATTTGTGTTTTTGATAGCAACCCACTTCATTACCGATCATTTATTAAGGCTTTTGAACAAGGTATGATAATATGCAAGATAGGCTTTACTATTTGGAACAATTCACCACAGGACAATCAAGAAATTTGGTGCACAGCTGTCTACATATGGATACACAGACAGGATACAAGGAAGCAAGAGCACAGCTGGAATGGAATTTTGGAAACAACATCAAGATAATGTCAGCATTAATTGATAAAGTACTTAGTTGGCCCACTATAAAAGCAGAGGATGGCCCTGCTCTGAGATCATTTGCTTTTTTCTTATGAAGCTGCTACCACACACTTCAGGAAGTTGATTTTGTTGAAGAGTTGGAAAATTCTGCCAATCTGAATCTGAAAATTATCATGTCTAAGTTGCTTTTCAAGCTATGTGACAAATGTAGAATGGCTGCTTGCAGCATTCATAAAGATTACAACAGAAGAGCAAAGTTTAAGGATCTTCTTGAGTTTATTGAAAAATGAACACATGCTGTGCTGGATCCCATCTTTGGAGATATTCTAACTCCAACAGACAATAAAAGAACTTCTAAAACCAAGCCAACAACTTCAAACCTGCCAGTGGGGGGAGTAGTTTTGCCACTGCAATCACCTCAGTCTCAGGCCAGGCAGACCGTAAAATGAAATACAACTACAAACAAAATTCAGATAATCTCATTTCATTCACAAAGCCTTGTGTTTTGTGGTAAAGACCAGGCAATGGAGTCCTGTATAGTAATTTTAAACAGTAGACGTAGCTAGTTAGTTGGATTCTTTTAAATTAAAGACTTTAATTATCTAGTTTTGATATTTAACTATTATTGTGAAACAGACACTAGCTAGCTACTGAAATGTTTTTAATATAAATTTGGGTGACCAGATAAACCATGTCAGGGAGGATACTTTGAGCTAGAAAAGGATTTGTAAACTACCATTTCAATTTAAAGGACCTGGATTTCATTTAAGCCCTCAGTTCTTGCTGTCTGCTGATTGGTTAGTCTCCTATAATCATGCATGTGTACTAGTATGTTTTCCATTGTTTTCCATTTTGGGTCATATTTAATATATCTAATAACTTCATGAACATAAACAAGCTGTACAGGTTGTATCGGTGGAGTATGTATGTTTTTATTTATTTATTAATTTTGTTGTGTTTGGGGGCAGGCTTGTGGGGGGTGGGGGGAGTAGGGGCTCAGCAGAATATTACCTTCGGTGCCAAAACACCTAGTTCCAGCCCTGAATTTACCTCTCAACTGATTTAATTTTTATTTTATTACTGATCTGTAGGAGTAGACAATGTCAATTGTAAAGCACATCCCTATGACAATGAAGTATGGTAATGAATTGTGGTTTCCTGTGACAGATCAGTAAAGAAAATAGAACATGCTGAATGTGCCCCAAACATACTGCACCTGGGCTGCAAGTAACAACAGAGGATGGGTCTGAAACATCTCTTTCTTCTGTTCCTGTACAGGGCCACTATAAGTAGGTAACTAATACATATGAAGATACAGAGTATATATTTAAATATGCATATAGGAATTTCTCTTTTCCTACCTATGGAACATATATTTCAAGAAGCAAATAAAATTAGTGAAGTTTAAAGTATTTCTTTTTTTTCTCTTTTTGTTCTACAGGATTGGGAAGAAGCACAACTGTGACCCAGCTACCTTCAGATTATGTTACATTTAAGCAAGACTATCTACAGATCAATTGTTCTCATGATAACAACAACCTAGAATATATGTACTGGTACCGTCAGCGTCAAGGACGAGGCTTGGAGTTAATAGCTTACATATATACAAAAAGCAAACCAGAATTTGAGTCAAACTTCAAAACAGATTCTGCAAGATATGCTGCAGAAAAACCTGAAACACTATCAGGCTCATTCAGGATCAGCACATTGACAGCAGAAGATGCAGCTGTGTATTTCTGTGCAGCTACTAAACACAATGACATGCTGCTTCCTCACTCACTTTCAAAAACTGACTCACTGCCATGCTTGATGGATTGTGTCTGGTGGTGAATGAGACAGTATAAGTATCTTCTTAGTAACTTCCTGCAAGTTTTGACTGAAGACCTGAATTAAATACTTTATAATATGTTTTATTAAATCTTCAGTTCCATTACAGCCAATTAATTCATAAAAAAGAATTAATAACAATTAAATAGCAAGACTGAATGAGTATGATATACAGGTATCTCTGCTACAGACCAAGGTTAGGTTC
>JAAGVU020000008.1:2750500-2770506 GCA_011763525.2 Mormyrus iriodes | reverse complement strand
TATTGTACCTGTTCCTGTGGTGAAGTTAGAATCACTTTACCAAAACTCACCCTACATTATATCACAACTGGAGGAATAAAAACTAGATTTGTTGGAATCAATAAAATGGCATTCTGTTTCTTTGGAGCGTTGGGTAATGGGCAATGAATTCACATCTTAAATGATTTTTTTTTTTTACATAGTTGATCAGCAGGGGGAGACAATGTCAGTTGTAAAGCATGTTACTATGATAATGAGCTATTGTAATGAACTGTGGTTTCCTGTGACAGTTCAGTGATGAAAAGACAACATTGAATATGTTTCAAATGTTCAACATCTGAGATGAAAGTAACACAACAGAGGATGGGTCTGAAACGCCTTCTGTTCCTGTTTATGGTCTCCATAAGTAGGTAGTTAATATATATATATATATATATATATATATATATATATATATACACACACACACACACACACACACACATATATGAGTGTGTGTGTGTGTATGTATGTAAATGTTACTAAATGAGTAAAGTTAGAAATGACCATTATGTTATGTTCTATAGGATCGGGAAGGAGCACAACCGTGACCCAGCTACCCCGAGAACATACTGCATTTAAGGAAGGCTCTCTACAAATTAACTGTTCTCACAATAACAACAACCTAGACTATATGTACTGGTACCGCCAGCGCCTGGGACAAGGATTGGAGTTAATAGCTTACATTCTCACAAAAAACCCACCAGAGTTTGAACCAAACTTCAAAAAAGAAATGAGAAGATATGCTATAGAAAAACCTGATACTTTCTCAGGCTCTTTCAGGATCAGCACACTGACAGCAGAAGATGCAGCTGTGTATTTCTGTGCAGCTAGTAAACACAATGATATGCTGTGTTCTTATTCACCACCAAAAACTGATATAAAGCAGTTCCTACTACATTTTAGACATTTAGAGATACGTTATTAATCCCATGGGGAAACTATTTTTACTTTGCCACGTCTTGCTCTCCATACAGGTAACAGCAAGCTTGGGGGGTCACAGCATTTAATTCTCTTTAATTGCCAGTAAGCTGGGGTGGCATGGTGGTGCAGTGGTTAGCACTGTTACCTCAAAACTGTGGGACCAGTGTGTAAGTCTCCGCTAGGGTTCCATGTCGGTGGAGTTTGCATGTTCTCTCTGGGTCATGAGGTTTCCTCTAGGTACTCTGGTTTCCCCCCCCTCACAGTCCCAAAACATGTTGAGGTTAACTGGAGATACCAAATTGCCCATAGGTTTGCAAGTGTGAGTAAATGGTGTTTAAATGTGCCCTTCAATGGGCTGGCACCCCATCATGGGTTGTTCACTGCCTTGCATACATAGGATCTGAACTCCCTGTGACCCTGAATAGGATAAGTGGTTCCAGAAGATGGGTTTTGCTCCCATTCTGTCCCTGTTGTTTTTCCCTACTCTCCAGGCCACCATCTTATTGAATGGGCTGAGTGTGTAGCTGTGAACCATGCTCCCTCACAGTCTCTGCTAATGTGTGTAGTCCTGAGCGCTCATTATGTACCCTCACCTGTTCCCTGCTACTCTTAGTTCCCAGTGTTTGGTTGATTAGGTATAGCCCACACCTGACCCTTGTTGAAGCCCTCATTATCTGTGTATTTATGTCTCTGATCTTCTCCCATGCCTCAGTTGGTCATTGTGTGTACTTGAATTAATGTATGAGCTTCATTGTGTTTGTTCCAGTGCAGTTCCCAAACTTGTTGGTGTTAGTTTTTCACTCATATTTAGTTTATCCATTGTTAGTTCTCATTCTACCCTCCTGCCTTTATTTGACCCCTCATAGTCCTTTTTTGTTTCAAGTCTTTCTGAGTTCAGTTAACATTTACAATAAAGTTCTCTCAGTGTCCATAAGCCGCACTGTAAATCGTCCTTCCATCATGCTGTACCATACATGATAGAAACCATCAGGTATTATTGCCTCTTGGTTTCCTTTGAAATGATCAGCCAATAAAACGACAACAAAGAAATATTTACCTATAAGGACTAGAAGGACACGCTCTCTATAGATACCTCAAGCTTCAATTCAAAGAATGAGCACAGTTTTTGTCCAATCACCCACCCTTAAAGCAGGAGTACAGGAGAGGTTTTTGAAGTGGGGAAGGACCAAGGAGTGAGCAAAAGGTCTCATCTTTTAAGGGGGGTCTGAAAGAAATCACAGCTAGGTGGCTTTATTAGGGCATTTGGGGTTGCCAACCAGCAACATCTTTCTTAGCCATTAGTTTTTGCCTCAGTGCTGATACCCTTCTGCCTATGCCATTGCATACTGTTAGTGTTGTTTCAATTAATCACTGATTAATGTTAAATAGAAGAAGAATACTTTATTGCCCTACCAACAAATTAGGGTTAAGTGGTCTGAAAAATACTCCAATTATTTTAAATATTTTATTTTTTTACATATATTCAAATAACACTATCAAAGAAAAAAGGATCATTAAGACCGTTAAGTACAACAGCTTTATATATATTTTTAATATTGATTCAGTAAATACATAAGCATGATTAGAGTGGGAGTTAAAAACTATTTCAAACGTGCTTTTTTAAAATAGGGCAGGAAATAATGACACAGATCTGGGCTGAGGAAGAAAAGCCAGCAGAGCAGCAGGTGCCCATTCTACACAATGGAGCTTGTTGTATTCTTAGAGGGCCTGATAGTTCTTATTTCTTGTATGTACTATGGAAAATTTTAACCTAAAAAGCCACTTTGAGAAACAAATTTTAGTGTATGTGTTTAGTATATTACAATAATTTAGTGTACATTTTGCATTTGTATAATCTTAATTGTGAATTATTATCAAAATGTATTACTGTGTTACAAATGTTAATGCAATGTTGTATTTCTTTAATATTATTATTATTATTATTATTATTATTGTTACTATTATTCTTTTCTATTTCCACAGGTGCTGAGAGTCAGTTGAGTGTTAATGTCTCCCAGACACCAACTACATTGGTATTACACACAGGACAATCAGCACTCATAAACTGCACCCAAAGCAGCTCGAATACTTACATGTACTGGTACCAACAGAAGGCTGGCAGAGAACTAAGATTTCTCTTCTATACAGCTACATCTGAGGATGTAACAGAAAAAGGCAATGAGACTCCTGACAGGTTTTCGGTCTCCAGGAAAAACCTTGAAAATACAGGACTGAAGATTGCCAATGTTCAGGTTGCAGATACTGCAGTGTACTACTGTTCTGCTTCACCACAGTACCAAAGCATGTAGGTTTCTCTATATGAAAACTACAAGTGGAGTGGGAGTAGGACCGTGCAGAAACACACAGCATGTGATCCAGTTAATCAAACTTATAAAACTATCCTGAGAAATATTTTATATTTTACATGACACACAGCAATGGTTCATAAATATAAAAGAAAGAGATTATCTATCTATCTATCTATCTATCTATCTATCTATCTATATGTCTATCTATCTATGCATTCAATTCCATGTTTTGCATTCAAATATGAACCTGTTTCCCTGTCAGGTACATGTGCTTACTTACTACAGATTACTAACGTAATTTATAATTTTACGAGTCCATCTTCTACAGATTTCCAACTGCAACTTACAGCTTGCTACCAAGTACTTGCCAAGTATATCACCAACAAACCAATTACAATGTACTAGAGTACCAGCAGGGTATCAATTAAACCCAGTTAAGTCACTGTAGGTTAAGCAAGTCTGCTGAATGAGTAAAAATCTAAGCATCTGAATCAGTAAATGGAAGACTAAGCTTAGGAGATGGTGCCCCCTATCGCAATTAGTATTGTGTAAAAGTTTGAGCACATATTTTTTATATAATTCAACAATGTTTTCAACCTGACATAGAACAAGTTGGTATAGAAAATTAATGGATGGAACTGACTGATAGGTACTGATCTGTTTAGAGATTTATTTTGATTCTTTGAATATTAACGCGAAACTGGATATTGTCCCAAAAGTAATGTATAAATGATCCAGTCACTGTGATATGTGTGCCCTTTGCTGCCTAAAATAGACTCCTGACCCTGCAACACTTCAAATATTATAATATTATTCATTTTTATGTCCAACATTTCTCCTTTCTAATTTTCCATGGGCAGCACAGTGGTGCAGTGGTTAGCACTGTTGCCTCCCATCACTGATAGCTGGGTTTGAGTCCCTGCCCAGGTTCCATGTGTGTGGAGATTGCATATTCTCCCCATGTCGTTATGGGGTTTTATCCGGGTACTCTGGTTCCCAATCCCCCCTCATAGTCCAAAAACATGCTGAGGCTAACTGGAGTTACCAAATAGTCTGTAGGTGTACATGTGTGAGTGACTGGTGTTTGAGTGTCCTGTATTTTTCCCTGCCTTGCACCCATATGCTCCAGATCCCCATAACCCTGAATAGGACGCGCAGGTACAGAAACTTGATAGACTGGATGAGTTACACTAATGGCATTGCATCAACACCAGAGATACTCTTCCTCACGTGTTGATATGTCATTTTCTACGTGTTATTTCCGCCATCAGAGCTTGAAGGGTATAAATAGAAACGTTACCTCAGAGCACCCAGATTGTGAGCTGGTGCAGGTGGATTTCGCGGCGTTGTTTTTGAATGACTGTTTAACGTTGTGGGGACAGGGGGGGCACAGTGATACATTTACGTAGAGGCGATGTACAAAAACCTCGGTGGGTTTGTAATACTCCAACTGAAAACATAAGGCAGGAAAGAGGCTGACTCGGCTAAACTTATGAACTGGACAGAGAAACAAACGCTTGCCCCTTCTTTACCGAACAGAAAAGCGGCCACTCCTCCGATTATACCGAGATGAAGTTCCACTTTAGGACTGTGAGCATGGCAGCGTTCACGTCCGTTAATGTACCATTGTGCCTCTGGAACCGAGGTGTTCTTCGCAAGTGGAACCAAACTTACTGTTCTGGGTAAGTTAAAACATTACAGCATTTCTGAAAATGAAGACCTGCCGACATTTTAAAAAATTACTTTATTTTATAATGCAAAAACTAGCCTACTGGTAATCTAAATAGGACCGATCAGTGTGCTTCTTATGAAGCCTACTTCGGAAATGGTACCAAGCTGAGTGTTTTAGGTAAGAAATATGGAAAAACCAGATCGCATTATTTTTATACGTTATTGTACTCTGGTTACACGGCAGTCGTAAATAAACCCTGGTCCACTTAGGTAAGTGCATTTTTATTATGAGCCAAAGTAAATTTACATTTAAATGTCTTGAAACAAACGCATAAGTATATGGATCAGTATCGATTGATCAGAAATTAGTTCACTTTACTATTGCAATTGTGAAGAATTTAAATGAAATAAATTTAAATAAGTGCGCCCCTTGCAGAATGAGTCTCAGCATTAACAACAAAATTATTTAGTAATGGACGCAATTGCACTCCTTCTTTTCTTAAAAACATGCTCTGGTGATATCCGTGTTTGGTGGCGGCTTTTCTGAAGAAGAAAAAGAACTATTTAAAAAAATACCCGAATTTTTTGACACATTATATAAACTCGACCACTGCAGGTATTTCCGCGTTATGTTGGGGTTTTTGCGTGACAGTTTTAGACTGATTTTAAAGCGCTGTGAACACTGACCAACTTTACTTTGGTGATGGTACCAAAATTACTGTACTTGGTAAGTGGATGGTGTTTATCTATTTAATGCCATTTAATTGCGTAAAGAAACGTGTAGTTCTGGGGTGCTGCTTAAAGCTCTTCTCAAAGTTGGCAGGGAACGTTCCTACTGTAACGTTATTTCCACGTTATACATTTTAACAAAAACATTATTACCTGAACATCCTTCCAACATAATTAATGTTGAAAAATATTGTATTATAATAAAACTATTACTTTATAATAGTGATATTTGTGTATTTTGCAAACCCATCGTCCCCCTTAGAGGGTCAAGCGATCGTTCTACCCGCTGATTTACCATACCCTTTATTTCTGTATTATTTAGTCATAATTGTAGTAGTTATAGTAGTGGGATAACGATTTGGGAATATGGGGGAAAACTTGACGCTTTACATATTTCCATACCTTAATCGTAACGTTCGGTAAACCTTCCTAAAATTAAAAAATTGTTAGCTGAGCAGGTATTAGCATGCTGTGTTGAGGATGTGCCAACTCTCAGCCGGCTTACTTTGGCAAAGGAACTAAATTAACAGTTAAAGGTAAGAACGCAGTGCAGTTATCTGCAGTGGAATGACTGTTTACAGGTAGAAAGTAGGATTTCCTTTTCTGCCAGCTTGAAACCAACGTGAACAATTATCCTGCATACTTTGGTGGAGGTACAAAGCTCACCGTTTTAGGTAATTAAGAATGTTTTTAATCTGTGCTAGAATATGCGTAGACTTGTGGAGCGAGAGGCTACATTTGCTTTAGGGTGTGAGCAGCCAGTTTTTATGTAGCACAATAACAGCGTGAACAATGATCCTGCTTTCTTTGGAGATGGAACCAAGCTCACAGTTTTAGGTAAGAGAGGACATGGAGCTCTTTACAGTGAAGGTTTTTGTACTCTTTCAGTCATCAGGGTAAGTATTAACAGGGTTAGATTTAGGGCGTGGAATTAAACTGAAATTCCATTAAGTTTTGAAACGAACAAAACCTTAATTCATATTAAACAGAGCACGTTTTGTGAACTACGCAGTAGGCCTTGTTTTGCTTCAGCTGATAGATGACGTGTACTAATGCTGAGCAGTACTTTGGAAATGGAACCCGATTGACCGTTCTTGGTAAGAAATTGGCGTTAATGGCTGAAAAATCTAATCATGTGAACCTAGGTTGGCTGCTGGATATGAGTCCTAACTGAATGTTGGAAGAAATGTACTTATGCTAGATGTAATATTAACAGTTAAAAGTATGTGTTTAATTTAGTTTTGTAGTGTATATTGCGGTTCTCTAGAAAATTGTAAAATGTATTTTAAAATGTGAGTCCTGACACTTAAGGTATAATTGAAGGAAAGCTTTCATCTTCACTCCAAACTATGCTATTCAGATGTGCTTTATTTTTGGCACAGGAACCAGAATTACAATCCTTGGTGAGCCGTTTTGATGTCTGAAATGTTAGGCTGGCTTAAACTATGCTTGTCAATTAATTTGCATTAATGATAATTGTTCTGTTGTGTCCGGCCTCTACAGAAACAGGAAGCAAGATATTACCCCCCAAAGTGAAAATCCTGCAACCATCCAAACAGGAGATCAAGCATGATCGGGTCACATTGGTCTGTGTGGCGACCGGGTTTTACCCTGACCATGTTACCGTCAAGTGGTACATAAACGGCCAGCTGGAGAATAGGCGGTCAAGAACAGATGATACTGCAGCATTGTTAGGGAAGACTTATCGTATCACTAGTCGACTGCGACTACCACTGAAGCTATGGTACAGCAGCAAGTACAGCTTCACTTGTTCTGTCAACTTCTTTAATGGTGATAATTACACGGAATTTAGTGCTTCTGTCCAAGGGGACATAGGTAAGTTTGTAGAATGTCTTTATCATTGATCACTATGTGGACATGCACAAGTTTAGTAGTTAGATTAGCTAAAACACCACATGCTATAGAAAAACTTAATAATTGCTGGGATATGAATCAGCTATGCAAATGGGAATATTAACATTGTGCCATTTGACAATTTTCTTAATCAGTATTTTCATACATTTTCAGGTTGTATAAAGACTGCAGGTAAGATTACTCAGTACTGTATAGTGGTTACTGTATTATGCTATTGTAGCTGATTTACTCAGCAGACTCCATTGTCCAGGACACTGGTCACATGGAAAAATGTCATTGTCATTTATTGCTTGTCACTGCGTTTATCAGCTGCTATATTCATAATATTTTGTGATTTTGATCTTGCAAATAGAAGAATGACATGATCCTGTATTTTTGTTTGGTTCTTCAGGTAATATTAAAACGGATGGCAATATGGCAAAATATTCATACCTTCTGATCCTGGCAAAGAGCACACTCTTTTCATTGTTTGTAACAGGTTTCATGTTCAAACGGACGGTGAGTGATTGGTCAAAGAACAGGCAACATTTTGAAGGGTAGTAGCAGCTTAGATCTTTGTTTAACGTTTTTGTTACTCCTGCAGGGCTTCTCAAAAACCAGATGAGATCAGATGAAAAGACAACTGAAAACTGCTCAAGTAACTCCTGTTTCTTTTCGCCATTTTAATTTGCTTTAATGACATTACCTGAACTTAACATTATTTGCTCAATAAATCTTATTCATCATACATTTTGTGGTATTGCAGTATTATTCAAACTTAGTTTTGTAAATTACTAAGCTAGATAGAAAAATGAATCCCTTTCATTTTATATGTAGACAGTAGCTTGATCACTGTAATTTTGTCATTCAATTAACTGACCTTTAATGTGTTTATTTCCTGAATAAGTGGTTAAAAGAACAAGTAATGCTTAGCTTAGCTGTCGTATTTGTGGAAAAAAACAGTCTTGTGGAATAAAAACTTGTGATATGAACTGGTATGGCTGTTTTTGTTCTTCATTACAATGCTGTAGTCCATTACAGGGATGGATTTAGATCGCAGTCATTGTCAGTGTTGTAGTCAAAGTTTCTTTTTGTCACTTCTGTGATGCATGGGCCAGTGAGATGAAATTTATTTTTTGGCAAAAAAATATATATATATAATATATACACACACACACGCACACACTAAAGTGTATTTATACACTTTTGAATTGTGGAATATATCCTGTTTTCATAAAAGGAATTTCACTCTGAGGCGTAACTTCAACTCAATTTAAGAAATTATTGAAGATGGCATTTGTCATAAAGACAAAAAAGCAATTTTCTGACGTGGGTGTTTGCAAAGACTTTTTGCTTGCAGAGCATGGAAAATAGAACACATTTCCTGTTAGAGTACAGCAGGTGTCTTCTGACAACTGTTGCTCCAGTTGAAACTCTTGAAAAATATTGTTTGACCTACTTCTCAACTGTACTCAAAGTTTACTTAAGCATTTGAGTTGCTCTTTAATGTAATTTTCAGAAGCAGGTGTTCAGAATTAAACCAGTTCCTTTTTTAACACCGTGGTAATTTTCTGTTTTGTGAAAGCATTTCATGGCATATCAGCCCATGCCTACCTTTTTAACTGTCCCGACCCAGCAGCTAGTAATTACGTCCTACAGCAAGTCTCAAGTCCAATACAGTATAACGGGTAATAAAATGGAAATTGATCCCCCCACCCCGGGTAGCTTTGTGTGGCTAATGAAATTTGGGCTTTGGGGGAAAATAATTGAGTACTTTTGCAGTACACCAATACCCTTCGTCCGACGACTACTCTCACTGTTTAGTATTAATGCTGACAAACCATAATTAACATTACTCATCCTTCTAATTACATAGCCTAGTCAGGGTTGCAAGGGGACCTGGAGCCCACCCCATGTAGCACAGGGCCCAAAACTAGGGTACACCCTGGGCGAGATGCCAGGCCATGGCAGGCATCATACATGTAATCTCCAAACATACCAAGCAGAACTGAGATTCAACACCCCAGCCCTGGAGGTGTGAGGCAACAGTGCTATCTGAGCCAACATGCCACCCCTAATTAATATATCTTTACTAATCAATTATTAAATATTATCCAAAAATATTTTGTATTCTGTGTTGTATATGTTCTGGCATCCCATCTGATGTGAGCTCGTCTTTGTGCCCTATGCTTCTATGACTATTTGCTAGGGAAGATGGACTTGCTGTATATACATGTGCTTATATATAGTTTATATTATGAGATGTAGTAACTATGCTTTCTTGAGAACCAAATGAAAAACATATGCAGAAATATATCTCAACCTGTTTTTCCTGATGTAATCTTGAAAAGAACACCATATTCAGGAAAGGGAAACTCTGTTTAACAAGTTATTTTTTTCGAATTTCTTTTTACAATAATTTAATAAAAGAACTTTCTCATGCTGAAAAAGACTAATAAAAGGCAACCACTGTAAACAACAGGATGTGGTATGTGGGCATGTGTTTTTTTTTTACTGTTGTTGTTCATCTAGCTGAGAGTTAGTACATTGTTGGTGACAGGAAATAGGCCACGAAACTAGGGTGCAGAATTGCTGCTGTGGCAGCCGGTAGCACGGGGAATAGACTGCACCTGCAGCTTGCTTTATGTAGAAGGGAGCACTGCAGCAGTTTCGCTTATCGCTCACACGTATTTTCCTTTTCAAGTTTGCAAAATGCTGCTGCCTGAGTTGAAAGGAGTCCAAATATATACATTCTCTTCCCCCTAACATACAACTGCAGCCCCTCTGAATCATCACTAGAGCTGTGTGAGGTTTTTGACTGGGGCTCATTTCATTCTTAGTCGCCGTGCTATACTCCATGCACAAAAGTAAACAGCGCTGTGTTTTATAGAAAGGCTTTCTGTCTCCAAGTAGAAATTTTGCTCATCAGGTCTGTGAGCGGTGAAATCCGTCACTGGGGAGTCTGAGACGCTTCCTTTGGTCACAGACAGAAATAGCAGGTCTGGTTGACTGCCTGGGGTCTGTCTGTACCAATACATATTGGGGTTGCTATGTCCCTTCACCGTGCAGTTCATCTTTACTGGAGAGCCAAGGACTTCGATAATATCGGAGGGAAGCTGGTGGACTGTCTGTGATGCAATAACTGCCCAGGAAGAAAAAGAGAAAATATTTTTTTAAATAAAAAATTAAATAGTTTAGTATAAAAACAATTTGCGAAGCATTATGTAATACAACAAAAATAGTACAATCATAAAGGTTTTAAACGTACTTTGTATCACTGCCAACTTTACAAGAACTGCTATTACGCACGAATACATATTAACAGAGAACAGGTCCAACTCTCACTTAAAGTTCAGGAAACTGACATCTGAATTCACGTATTCTGAAACCAGGTCTCACAGGAAGACACCCTTTCCTGTCTAGGGTTTTGATTCAGCTCTGCATCAGTAAATTACTCATTATTTTCCATCAGTCAGTCTTTGAAAATAATATAAAAATGTTGAATTTCTATAAAAAAAAAACACTACACGTGTATACTGATTATAATTGAATATTTCAGTTCCAATGGAACTTTAATGTTCTATCCTGTTTTAAAAAGATACTTAAATATATTAAAAAGATCTCCTCCTCCTCATTGCTAGAATATATATATTTTTTTCAGTAAAGACATCAATTTTTATGGTACATTTGGTTTCTGATCTAGAGAAGAAATTGAACACTGTGATGTTATAATTACGGTCGATATTAATTGTGGGATCTCTGTTGTTTTATATACATTGACACATAACATCCATACACCGTGGACAATATAAAGACATCAGTTCACCTTATGGCATATTTTTGGAATGGAGGAAGGCGCTTGAATGTCTGGAGGAAATCTGTGCACATATGGGAGAGCATGTAAACTCTACATATAACATAATACACCACTAAACATGGAGGTGTCAGGCTACAGTGCTACTAAGTAAGCCACTGTGCCCCTATAACAAATGACATACTACAAAAATTTAAAAAGGACTAAGATCACGTATTGCAGGTTTTGCAAATCAGAAGCTGAAAATTGTGTGCAACTATTACTTTAGGGACAGGTGAGTTTCTGGTGTAATGTCACCTCCTAGTGTATGGCAGGGGGAAAAAACATGTATAGGTTTTCGTACTGGCACCACATTGCTGTTGTGCGCTGTGTAAACTGGAAGCACAGAAATACACAGCAGAGTCGCTAGCTTGCAGTCTGGTCACATTGAGGGGAAAATGTTTTCGATTGTTCCTGTTGGGTGTGAATCTGCTGTCCTCCAGAACCTTTTCCACAGGCATGTTCTCCATTTGGGAGAAGAAAAGTAGCTCCAGACCTTGTTTTTGCAGTTTTCTGTACCAGTACATTTGCTGATCATTGCCATCCTGCTCACATTCTAAGTAAACATCCTCACCAGCCTCCACAACAGCACCGTTACTCTGATGTATGACAGTTGCAATGACCAGATCTGTTTTAAACAAGAAGAGGGGTGCCAGGGTTAAATCATCTAATGAAAATAGCCTTTTAGAAAAGTATTTGTCAAGTCTGAAAAACAAATTTCTATAAATGAACTCTGACCGTAAGTCAAGTGCAAAGCCAGGTAAACAACAAGAGTGCAAAGCAGTTGCTCAGATCTACACATGGTGCTACATCAAAGGAGTGGTTTGACTAACTGTGATCTCTGCACCTGCAGATTCACCCTTTCAAGCTCTGAGCAGTAAGAGAATACTTCCTGGTGAACCCAGTGTACATGTGTGACCCAACAGCCCACATGCTCACCCAGTTACTGAGTGTTTCACCAGTTTCCACATGGTACCAACAGTCAAACATTTATTCCTAATGAATGCCTGAATACAGTAAAAATTATATGTCATAGGCTTATATCTTACTAATGGACAGTCAATCAGTATTGCAGATTAATTTCAGAATATATTTGGCCCTGTTACTACCCTTCCTAAAAGAATGGCCATAATTTGATAAATTGAAAGTATTTTGGGTTTTGGAACACAGGAAGATTTCACATTTTCAGTTTCATTAACTCAGAATCAATAACTGGATCTCTCCTTCCATTTGTATCGGTAAGGTTGTTGGAACACAGGAATGGCCAATCTTATCCACAAAGGGCCAGTGTATAGGCAATTTTTTGGGATAACCTTTAGGTCAGCTGTTCAAACCCAGATGTGAGGACTCTTCAGGTAATCAGTCCTCGAATTAGTAATCTAAGTAGGGAATTGCAACAAAAACCCATATACACAACAGCCCTTTCTGGATAAGGCTGGCCACCCCTGTTGTAACACATAATGGGAGGCATTTCTCATCAGGTGAAATGATTTTCATAAGGAAGACTGAGACAATTTCTGAGGTGACAGGAGCCTGTCCACCTGACTGCCAAAGAGAAGTGTGAAAATCATTCTAGCTTGAGATACAGAGAATTTAATATTATCTGAGTGGAACTGGAAGATTATTTGAAGAAGTACCTGCCTAGGAAATAAACAAAATTAGGAGGTTTAATATACATTTAAAATTTAATAAGTGAAACCAAATAAGAATTAGTCACTATGGGTCTGTGGTTCTAGATGGCTGGTGATGTGTATTTAGTTAATTGGTCCTCGTTAGCCAGCATCTCATTCCTGGATTCATGGTCTTGATCAGCCAAAATTCCCCAGCTGGTGTGTCAGACAGCCGGCATGTTGCTTTTAGGCTTGTCGTGGTTACCCTGTTTTTGCGTTTTAGCACCAGTTTCTCTTTCCTGTGCTCTGGCTCCAGTTTCTGGGTCTTCTAGACCTCGGCACTTCAGTCTGCCATCTTGTGCACATTGTTCTGAAGCTGTTCATCCAGTCAGCGGCACCAATTCCTGTTTGTTACCTACCTGCCATTGTGGGTGGATGGCCCAGTTTAGGGTTCCCTGTTTTGGATTGTGATAGCCAATAAATGCATTGAGTCCCTGTTCTGACACAAGCACTTGTAAAATGCTTGGAAGTAAAAAGCCTGGTAACTCTGGACACCTTGAACAGGATGTCAGTCGTATTTTAACAGCTGCTGGCATGTTAACCTAGTTAGGAAAGTTAAACTTGATGACAGCCTACACCTTGCTTTTAGCCCACTCTTTCCTTTTTCCTATAATGTTAGCATGCCCAGGGGGGTTGGGCAGCCAGTTGACCTTGGACCCCCAGAGGACTTTTTTCTCCTTACTTGGGAGTTTTTGGTTCCTCTCCTCTGTTGTCATCTGGCTTTCTTTATTTAATTTTTTTGTCTTTCCTTTTCCCTGTTTTGTATTATTCTCTCTTAATGATGTGGTAATGTATCAGAACACTTCCATGTAATGCGCTTTGGGGCAGCTCTGTTGTGAAAGGCACTCTACAAATTAAATTGAATTGAATTGAAAAACTGAAAAGATTATGCCATAGAGTTGACAAGAACCATTATACTTTGAGTTATGAGTTATGTATATAAAGGCATTTTTGAGAGAATTGTCCATAGCAATAAAACCCAAATTTAGCTCATTGCTGATTTTTGCTTCTGACTGTATAAATATCTGTAGTGACTGTTGCTCACTGTTCCTTTCTATTGCATGACTAAATGCCGTTTTTGCAGCAGGCTTTTTAGGTTCTCTAATACCCAGATTATTTGGTGTATCTGTGGTCAAATAGGTTCTGAAAAAGACAGCTATGCCACCTTATAGAAACATTCGGAAAAGTGAGCTAAACTTTGTCGAGAAGAAAAGTCAAACATACAAAGAAATTCCAAAATTTGTATATTGGGATTGAAACTTTTACACAAGGCCCACAATTTTTTTTCCATTTAGAGAAATGTATATACAATGTAACAGTAAAAATATGTTGATTGCATAATATAGCCTCAATATCCAATGGATATTGAAACATTTCACTTTCAAGCATTTCAGATGGCCTTGAAAAGTTTCAACAAAAAACATTCAATTATGGAAAAAGATTTTTTTAAGACTTAGTTTTTAAACTCAGAATGTACTCTATGAATAGCCTACATTCATCCCGAGGCACATCCTGCCATCTAGTGGTGGATTGTGGAATAATGATCATCTTTTGAAGGTTTTTGTAAAGCAGGCCCTCAGATATCAGGCACAGTGTACTGCTTGCACAGTAATACACAGCAGTATCATTAATACGCAGATCATTTACTCTCAGAGAGAAAGCCTGTTTCCCTTCCCTCTGAGCTGAAAATCTTTCATCTAGTATGATTCTTTCTGGTTCCACAATTTCAGATCTGGAAAATATAAGCAGGAAAAGCTCTCCACTGGGCAGTTGCTGATACCAGTACATGTAGTCATTTGAGCCCAACTGCTGGCATTTTAACGCTGCTTTGCCTCCCCTTTCAGCTAAAATGAACGGTTCCTGTGTCACCACTGTGGCGTCTATCAGCCCTTGAAAGACAAAAAGAAAAATGTTTTTAATTTACAGCAGTTTTCAACAAAGTGCCAGTACCATAAGTACCAAGATTACCTGTTCGCTATTATTGCTGATTTACTTATGGAAAATTGAAGAAGAATGAGAAAACAGAGCTGATAAAGAAGAGTTTGTTTTACCAAGTAACGACTGCACACAGGATAAGAGCAGAGGCAGCATTGTGGCAGAATGATAAGCTGCCATTCCAGGTGTCTGGAGACCTTCTGACAGAAATGATGTTGCAAGTCATTGTGGGGTTTCCAAAATACGACAGAACCCTTACATGCCTGTGCTGTATGGCCTGCATGCAATTGGCCACGCCCCCCTGATGGGCATGTCACTGTTTTGACCCACTTGGAAAACACAAAAAGTTATTCCCGAATCCTCTTCATCGACTTCAACTCGGCATTGAACACAATCATAACCTAGCAGCTGGTGTAGAAGCTGAAACTGAATCCTGGACATTCTGGCGCTGAGGCAGCAGACAGTTAGGGCCAGTAACTAAATATCCAAATCCACCTCAGTGATCGCATGGCTGGTCCTGAGCCCCCTGCTGTTCACCCTGCTAACCTGCCAACTCCACACACATCATCAGATTTGCCAGCAATACCATAGTGGTGGGTCTCATCAGTAACAGAGATGAGTCAGCATACAGCATGGAAGTGGAGCAGCTGATGACATGATGCAGAAACCAAAATTTCATCCTCAATATGAAGAAGATTAAGGAGCTGCTAATCGACTTCAGGAGGGCCCACTTGCAGCACCAGCCTCCACTGATCATTGATGGTGCTGCAGTGGAGACAGTCAGCAATACTGAGTTCCTGGGGGTGTCCCTGGAAGAATACCTGACCTCAACAATGATACCATTATCAAAATGGCTCAATAGCATCTCCACCTCCTCCAGAGAGGGCCATTTACAGAGACACCATTGAAAGTGTACTGACCTAACACATCACATCCTGGTTTGGTAACTGTAAAGCAGCCGAACAGCACCAGCTAAACAGGATAGTGAAGACAACTAAAGACTTCACTGGTACACCTCTCCTCTCATGCTGGAAATTTCACAACAATGCTGTGCTCACAGGGCCTCCAGCAGTATCAGGGATACCCCAGAGGAAAATAAAACCAGAAAAGAGATCGCAAAACTATTCCCTTTATTTATGCTGGAAACTGTGAGATCTATGTAAACCCAAAATGAGACTTTGGCTTATTTTTCATGTCTCTCATTTTTTTCTCCTGAGCAAAAAGTTGCACAAAATTTCAGTTAGACTCCTTTTAAGTTTCAATGTAGATTTTATCAAGGTCTGAAATAATTCTCAGATTTTCTCAACATTTTGGATCATCAGGTAGAGAAATCTGGGAACTCTCTCTATGAACTCAATCCATTCTCACCCCAGCCTAATTCATACATCTTATGCTGAGCTCAGACAGAGCGAAGAAAGTGCTATCAGCAAGCACAACCTGAATTTTCATCCAGACTTTATATTTTTTTTAATTCTCAGTCGTTTAAGCATATATTTTGATATCTTGTTGACTTCATTATTATCCACACAATTCATTTTTAATGATTAATATTCTATTATTGTAGGCTGAATTAATTGAAATTGACTGTGCTGTCATGTCCTTTAATACATGGCTAGTAATGGCCACCAATAACATTTTTCATCAACCCTGTTACCATTAGGCTTGTTACTGTTAACCCTGTTACCCTAGAGTGGCAGCAGGGTTGACAGAAAATATATGCTTGTACATAAAGCTATATAGTGTCATTCTAAAACTGTTTGCGACAGCAGCTTTACCGAGGGAGGGACAGTTTTGTGTCAGGCAGTGCGGGGGGGGCTTACAGACTATGTCATACTTACACTCACATATTGCTATATGAATTCCTTCCCCTTCATTTCTTAATCTCTGTGTGCTTGTAAGGCAACACCCCACCCCTCAAACAAACCAATGGCAGATCATTCTTGTGATTAACACCGGACATGTCCTCCCGTAGTAGGGCAGACAACAGGGCCTAGCTTCCCTCAACACAGAAGCATTACACCTGGAACTTTTGAAACTCCGCTTTTACTGAAACTCATACCTGCTCATACCTCTTTAGTTAATTTTTCCTGAAACAATATTTCTCAGATTTTTGCAAACAGAAGGACAAACAGAATGATGGCTCAGACATGATTAACTAATTAATTATGTTGCAGTAAAACTTAAAAAGTGAAATTGGGTCTTGGTATTATCTTGGAGTACCATTATCATAAATGGACATACTAGTTTCTACGAATTACACTATAATGCCAAAAGTATGTGGACATCCCAATTAAAGACTAGTTTTAATTAATTACACAATACTGCCAAAAGTATGTGGACATCCCAATTAATTAGAGGAACTGCCACACCTATTTCTGACACACATGTATAATTAAGCAAAGTCTCGCAATCTCCTGCAACAAGCATTGGCAGCAGAATGGATGGTTGTACAGAGCACTGAGTTTAGTGACTTTCCATCTGGCACCATTATAGGATGCTACCTTTCCAACAAGCCGGATCACCACATCACCGCCTGCTAGAGCTGTCCTGGTCAATGACTAGTGAAGTGACTGTGAGGGTCGAAATGTCTGGGACCAAGTTCAGGTGGGAAGCGGTAGCCACACAAGCTCAAAGAAAGGGACCTGATAGCCCAACATCAATACCCAACCTTAATGGCAGCAAATCCCACGAGCAATGTTCCAACATCTAATGGAAAGCCTTCCCAGAAGAGTGGAGGTTATTATACCAACAATGGGCCAACAAACTTCATATGAATGTCTTTGGTTCAGAATGAGATGGCTATCCATATAGTTTTGGTCGTAACGTGCACATTTCTTGTTTTACATCAGTTCGTAAATCATACACCCGTTAAGAAAATGGTGTTTGACTGAGATAAGATAGCGAATGGAATTTGAACTTGCTTGTAAACCTGTCCGAACGATGAGCATTAGATCTGTGACAATCTGCTTTCCTCAGCGGAATATCAAATCTTTGGTAAGGCATTTTCAAAGGACCCTTCTTATTTTCAGAATATTATATTTATATTGTTTGCATTACTTTTATTCAATATTCATATTTGTATTCTGACACTTAAATCCGGGTGAAGCTCAACAGAATTTCTTTAAAGTTATAGGGATATGGGGAAGTTTTGCAGATTGTTGTATACGCAGAGATTAATTTGACCATATATTATTTCCTGTGTTGATCTTTGAATATTTTAACAATTTTATAAACAACATTAAAAGGTCAATTATACAGTGGCATGCAAAAGTTTGGGCACCCTTCCCTAAAAGGTCTGTTACTGTGAATAGTTAAGTGAGCAGAAGATGAACTGATCACCAAAAGGCATAAAGTTAAAGAAGACATATTTCTGTAATATTTCAAGCAAGATTACGTTTTCATTTCCATCATTCATAGGTATAAAATACCAAAACAATGAAAAGGGCCTGAAGCAAAAATTTGGGCACCCGACATGATCAATACTTACTAACACCCTCTTTGGCAAGAGTCACGGCTTGTAATCACTTTTTGTAGCCAGCAATGAGTCTTACAGTTCTTACTTGGAGGATTTTCGCCCATTCGTCCTTGCAAAAGGCATCTAATGCTGAATGATTCTTGCGGCGTCTTGCACACACTGCTCTTTTGAGATTTTCAATGAGGTCTGGGTTGGGGCACTCTGAGGGCCGTGGCAAAAACTACACGAAGGTTGAGGTATTCCATTGCAGATTTTGAGGTGTGGTATATCTCATTATCTTGTTGTAGGACCCATCCTCTATTTAATTTCAATTTTTATATAGATGGAGTAATGTTTGCTGGTATTTATTAGAATCCATTCTTCCCTCTACCAATGACATGTTCCCTGTGCCACTAGTTGTACCACAAGCCCAAAGCATGGATCTACCCCCATGCTTAATAATTTGAGAGGTGTTCTTTTCCTGGAATTCAGCGCCCTTTTTTCTCCAAACATATCTTTGCACATTGTGGCCATAAAGTTCTATTTTGACTTTTGACTTTCCAAAATGCATCAGGCTTGTTTAGATGTTCCTTAGCAAACTCCAGATGCTGAATTTTGTGGCTAGGACGCAGGAAAGGTTTTCTTCTGCTGACTCTACCGTGAAGGTCATATTTGTTCAGGAATTGGTGAACAGTAGAACGGTACACCACCACTCCAGAGTCCGCTAAATCTTCCTGGAGGTCTTTTGCACTCAAATGGGGGTTTTCATTTGACTTTCTGGCAACCCAACAAGCAGTTCTTTCAGAAAAGTTTCTTAATCTTTCAGACCTCAACTTGACCTCCTCTCTTCCTGCTAATTGCCATTTATAAATACCATTACAAACTGAGTAAACAGCCACCTGGAAACGCTAGGCTATCTTCTTGTAGTCTTCTCCTGCTTTGTGAGCATTAATGATTTTTATTTTTTTCAGAGTGCAGAGTGCAAACTGCTGATTGTTGGGACAAGGTTTAAGGAGTCAGAGAACTGATACACCTTTGCAATTTGCATCACCTGGGGTTTCCTAATAATGACTGTGAAGAAGCCATTGTCATAATGAGCTAATGAATGTTTAGGACTGTGGTAAATGTTATCTGACAGCTGATATATCTTGGGATACCCAAACTTTTGCTTCAGGCCCTTTTCACTGGATTTGTATTTTGTACCTGTGAATGATGGAAATGAAATTGTAATCTTGCTATCTTGCTTAAAAGAAAAAAGAAAAAAAGAAATTTGTCATCTTGGGTGATCAGTTCATCTTCTGCTCATTTAACTATTTGCCAAAACTGTTGCCATATATACATATATATGTGTGTGTGTGTGTGTGTGTGTGTGTGTGTGTGTGTGTGTATATATATATACTGGTTTATATAGAAAGCTGAATATATATGTGTGAATATAATTGATTTGTATTTTTAGGAACTATGAAGAACCATTTTGTCTGGAAACCTCTGTTAGTTGTAGAGGTTGCTGTGATTTTATTGATAGCTTTGCCCTGTTGCAATAGTGGAAATATTCTGGTAATCCCTGTGGATGGATCCCACTGGGTAAA
>JAAGVU020000008.1:2719903-2737706 GCA_011763525.2 Mormyrus iriodes | reverse complement strand
ACCTGGGCGGAGACGTGAACCCCGATCCCAGAGGTGTGAGGCAACAGTGCTAACCACTGCACCACCGCGCCGCCCCTATCTAAATATATATCGCGGATTTTTCGCTGGTTCGCGGATTTCTGCGGACAATTGATCTTTTTATTTCTGGTACATGTTCAGTTGGTTTGCCCTGTTGATTTCATACACGGGACACTATTGGCAGATGGCTGAGAATTTACCCAATCAGAGCACCAGAACGCAAATGGGGCATGACTGCAGCGTTCGTATTTTAGAAATATAATACTAATATTAAAGGAATAGTCAAAATATATCTAATATAACTGGGTAAGTAAGTAAAACGAGTGCATTACTGTATATTATAGTAAACATAAAATTATTTTTGTTAAATATATATTATTACAATGTGTTTACAACTGTTTTACGTATTAAATAAAATTCTTCAATGATATACGATACGTATATTTGCGCGTAGTATATAAACAGTGCGTTTACATACATACATACAAAACGAATCTTACCTAATATCTAAAAATATAAATAGTTTATAAGGGCTTAAAATATACAAAAATAACCATATAAACATATGGTTTTTACTTCGCGGATTTTCACCTTTCGCGGGGGGTTCTGGAACGCAGCCCCCGCGATAGACGAGGGATCACTGTATAGCCATGTTTCCCATGCATTATAAAAGCTCTTTGAAGGTCTCACCTTCAACCTTCCATTTAAATACAGCACTATAAATACCTTCATAATGCATTATAATGGCCGGTATAAGAATTAAGGATGCTTTGTCCTGCATTATGAAGGTATCTATAGTGCATTATACATAAGAATGACATAGAGCATTCATAATGCATAATACACATGGCTATAATGTATTATTTCTTTTTATAAACAGTTATATCTGGGTCTATAATGCTTTATGAATGCATTTTGAAGGTATGTGTAATGCAGTATAATGACTGCTTTATGTCTTACTGAAATGCTGTCCTGACATGTGTTATGCCTGGAGTGGGGGCTGACATGTCAAGAGAAGATATTGCAGTGCCTGATGGCAGCAGGCAGAAAAACATCCCCAATAGTGCTTTTTTAGCACACTGTGGTGGAAAGAGCTGGTGGCTAATGGTGCTCCGAGAGAGTGCCCCATGGAGCGGATGGGCAGAACTGGTCATGATGTTAACGCTCAGGATGCATTCCTGGGCTACCAGGACTTGCATCCTGACTTATATAATGCAACTAGTTACACATGTTCCCCTTAAAGCAGTATTTCCCAACATGGTCAATGGGTAACCCCAGACAGTCCACGTTTTTGCTCCGTCCCAGCTCCCTGTGGACTGTCTGGCAGGGAGCTGGGAGGAAGCAAAGATGTAGACCGTCTGGAGGTCCCCAAGGACCTGGTTGGGAAACACTGCTTTAAAGTACCCTTTTTTGTGCCCTGAAATAAGAGGGTTAAATATTCATGTTCAGACACATTGTTTGCATGTAGTTACTGAGAATAAAATGTTAGTTTTCATCCCAAATGAAAATAGACGAGAACTTGGGACCCCTTACAACTAATGGTGGGAGCCATTGCATTAGTTAAAGTGGATGAAAGGTTTGTATGGACTCATAGCATCTACTCAATGGACCCACAAGCGGACTAACCTTTTCTTTCTGCTTTTTCTCAGTTTCTTCTTGCTTTTTCTTTTGAAGCCACTCCTTGTACTTTTTTTGTGCCTTTTCTTCAGATTCTCTGTTTTTGAGTTCTTGGGCGTGCTGTTCCTCTAACTCTTTGATTTTCTTCAGTTGTTTATCCATCCTTTCCTAAGCAAAAAAAAAAAAGTTAGACTTGGCACTGGCACTGTACAATCTTTCCACAGTTATTTATTTTTAAGGGATTACTAAAATCCTATATTTTGCATGATTTATCTTGAAAGTGCATTTGAAACTGCAGCAGTTTTCAATGGCAACAGGTTACAATAAGAATGACACAAATCAATTTTTGTATGATTCTATGCATATTAAATTAAAGCCACTTATTCAGTGCCAGGAATGAGAAATGATGCTGGCCCAGTGTGGCATTTTCTCAGGACACACAAAATGTGGCTGTTTTCAACCTTCCATTTAAATACAGCAGGTGTTCAGCGGTTTTGTTCTTCCCAAGCGGAAACCACCTGTTCTTGCTTCATTTGCAGCCACTGATAAATCTTCTCCTCTGCTGCCATCCTCTTCCTCTCTTGCTCCCTCTGCTGCTGTGCCTGCGCTTCTTTCAGGACGGCGTCCTGAGAAAAAGACGGCCACACAACGACAGGGGTTCACACCGGTAACTGGACCACTATAATCATAGTAATCCTTACCAGAATAACTTCTAGAGACTTATCTCAGTATTTCAGTGGCCCTAAAAGTCTGCGAAAGTCGGCAAAAACAATACTAAAACATCCATTAAAAAAATATGCAAGCTACACCTCATATTTCGGTAGTGTTTAATATTTATGTATACTTGATGTTTTTAGAATTTCAATTTTGATTGGTCTAAAAATATAGCAATTGATTAAAACTATGGCAAATCATCAAGTAACATATTCTATGCGATTCATTTATTAACTCAAATCAAGCTAAATAATTTCCTCAGCTGAATGAAAGACCACAGTACAGGGTGAAACAGAGGGACCAGAAGAAGCCATAGTGGGCAGGAATGTGAAACTGTCAATTGATATAATGTGGGCCCATAGCTCAACAGTAAGAGTTACAATATCACACACAAAACCAGAACCCAGTTTGACCTCTAACTTATAACCACATACGTCTATAGTTTTCCTTTCCATTCTCAGTCGGTCCTGCCTGGCTTTACAAATGATCCACTTCTCCCAAGCACTAAGAACTAGCCCAGAGGAAGGGAGATGCTCTGTTGCATCCTCTGTGTTGGTTATCAGTTGTCTCCCACTGAAAGAAAAAATTGAGGACAAAATTACTGCTTTCACATGATAAACCAAAAAAATGTATATTGATGATGCGTACAATATTACAGAGAAATATTCATGATCTGTTATAGGGACTACTTGTGGTCCTTACAAACACCGGCAAGTATAGAGACCTGATAAAATCCATAAATTAACTCAAAGTGTTTTTCTGTTGGTGACTCTAGTTTGGACAACACCTGTTTGAACTGTGAAAAAGAAATTAAATGATTAACTGCCACAGTTGGAGTGCACTTTTTACCTACTACAACAGTGTTTTTGTTACTTAGAAGTAGTAACTCAGTACTGTCTCCAAATTGGAGAAAATAAAATCTGAATACACAATGAACTCGGCTTCTCTCCCCATTTCGCCCCGAAGAAGAAAGTCATCTGTACCGTGAGTTGTCATTGTTGCTCTCCTTGTATGCCCGTGAACGTATAGGCTCCGCTAGGTCTTCTGGGTCACTCTCAAAGCTGTCATGGTAGATGGGCGACAGTAAGGAGCATGTAGATTCGCCAGAAGAATCGAAGTCCATGCTCTTTGATTTGGTACGACTTTTGTCCCGCTCATAATTTTTGCGTGGAGTTGAACTAAAATCTCCAGACTTGGGATGGGATGACAGATCGGACATTGTGGTTCTAGACATGGAAAAAACGAAAAAAAAAGTAGTCATATATTTGCGTCAATATTACTGACATCCAATCTAATAAATCTGAATGACATTCCATATTAGCTAAGCTCCGAACGCATTTTAACAAAATATCTTATATTTAATTTATTTAGTACACCGAACACACAACTTATTCAAATGATCTGTTACTTACAATCTGCCTTCCCCGCTGCGGGCAGTTTGGAATGGCGGCCTGGGCGGTGATATTTCCCGTCATGCCCCGCACCTTGTTGCTAGGTCTCGCACTCCGTTGCTAAATGTTAGCCAATGGAAGAGCGGGAAGAGTTCCTGGCGTCGGTGTAACTATGGCGACCTATCAAGACGGAAAATCACTGTTGTGTAAAGACAGCTAAAAAATTGAATACACAGTTTGCAAGCTCACTGCGTGAGTTACCAGTTTATTTGTTTGTGTTTTAAGAAAGAATTTGATGTAGATCTTATTATATATTGTAAATAATGAGAAATACCCGTAACTGCGGAGTTCCAGTCCTTGTTAACATCCACACATTAACCTAAATTAGTAGTTTCCAGGCTGAATAGGCTCCCATGGAGGCAGTAAGTAGTTTATTCGGTAGCACAGTTGTCTCACACCCTTAACTGCCTTCTTTATATGTGGAGTTTGCATATTCTTCCCGGGACTCATAAATTTCCTTCTACATGCAATTTGGGCGAAATTGGTTGTCTCTAAAAATTGCCTCTTGTGTGTGACGTGCCTTAAGCTTCTACCCCGCTACGTTCTTCCCCGTTTAGTATAAGCTGGAAGATGACTGGACGAAAAAGGTGAATTGAATTATCCATAAACAACTGCAAGTGGCACTATGAAATAATAGTTAATGCTATATTTCATCCAGGTTGGACTAATTTCAAATTTCGGTAAGAATACTAGGACCATTTTATTCTATGCGCAGTTAGAGGTAGATGTTTAGATTCGTGCAACCATGCAAGTGCTACGTATGAACACTAGGTGTCACCCTTTCTTGCCACTCAATGTTAACATGCCTCATTAGCCTCCACAATTCAGATTGGATTAAACGTTTTTGTCATTGCACAAAGTACAAGTACTCAGAAGAAGAAATGCAGTTTGGCCTCTAATCCAAAAGTGCAAAATAGTGCAAAAGAGCAAGAAACAGCTGTACAGTATATACATGATGTGACAAGTAACCAGTTAGTGAATCATTGTATTGTACCATAACTGGATACTTACATTAAAAATCCAGTATAACTGTAATATAATGTAGGCTGGGAACACTACGAACTGAGATGCAGGAGTTATATAGGGAGGGATGTAGCCAGGACCTGCTCTACCTTTTCAGGGGCCCTAGGCAAAGCATTACTTGGGAGGCCCCTCTACCAAGAAAACTGATGCTCATTTCACTTCCTCTGCAATGCAGGTAACTGGGGAGCCCTAGGCAACTGTCTAATCTGCTTAGAGGTAGACGGATGTAGGCATGTAATTGACTCCACATACTACCTACACCCTACTTTATACCATACACACCTTCCTCTCCATGTATCCACTTCCATTGCTTTCTTAGGAATTGAAGAAAGCTTGTCAGGGCCATCCCCTGCAACAATACAATAGATGTAGTGATGGCTTGCTTGCAAGACCATGTACCAGAACGTGCCTTCAGTGTTGAAGGAGTCATTGATATAGATACAGTCTTGCATTGGTGGTGCCTTCTTTTGTTACAGGGTCAGACTGTAGTAATTCAACATAAGGGTTCCTTAAGTACACATTTTTGTGTCACCACTGTTCTTTGCATGTACCACCTGAATGCAGAATGCATTGTCTGCAGCTTTATAACTGTCAGATTGTTTCAAACTGTCATTGTATTCATGTATTGTAACATACATAGGTTTCCCTGCCTCTGCATTGCATGGTTTTGTTACCATCACACATTCATATTCATATACCCATTCACAACCGATGCTTGCTTTAAGCTGCTCCTGAACACATTATGATATTCCTAAACAGAGTCCTGTACCACTTTTTGCATGACCGGCAGCTGATAAACAAAAGTGCCTTTAAAGAATCCTGCCATAATCTCTACATCCAGAGTAATTTGTACTTATGTTTCCAAGATTTCATGATTCACTAACATAATGAATGTAGAACTGAAGAAAACTTCCTAACTTTGTTTTTACATCTGTAATGTGGCATTTTAGCAGTCTGATCTGATGATTATCTGACCACAAATTCCCAAAACCAAATATACTTCCAAAATTCCCCAGTTATACATACCTTCTTTCACTTATGAACTGAACTAAATTCTGCCCATTTCCTCTGTATTAGGTCATGAAAAAATTGACTTATGGAAAAATCATTCCACAGGCTAATTAAAGAGCAAATTTCCAAAACACATTCAGTCCACTGGATACATTTTCAAGAAAATTTCTGTGGACTTTATGAGTTCTGGAAATTTAACAAAAGTTTGTCATTGGATTTTATGAGGACTGAGTGAGTTTTGCTTCCCAATCGTAATATATGGTGAGGAACCTGACTTTAGGTTATTGGTAGTTATTGGTTATTGGTAGTTATTGGTTATTGGTAATCTCATCTTGAAAACAACAAAAAATGAACCAAGTTTTGGAAATTTGTGCTTCAATTCAAAAGTCCTTCAGATTCATAACATATCAATAATTATTAACATTACTTTGCGGGAATCTGCAATGGGTTGGTGCCCTATCCTGGGTTGTTCCCTGCCTTGCACCTGTAGCTTCTAGGATAGACTCCAGACCCCCTGCAGCCCTGAATAGGAATTGTTTACAGAAAATGGACAGGTGGATGGATGGATGGTGTGGGAACAATGATTATCCAATCAGCTGTCATGGGACACATTCTAAATTTTCTCAGATTTTCTGTTGATTCAGTAGAGGAGACTGGTTTGTAGTTTTTGATGGGTCAAGTGTGTTTTTTTTTAAGCAGTGGAATTACTCACATCTGCTGAAGTGTACTGGGGAACGTACCAATCGCTATTGATGTTATGATAACATGAGATGAGTAGATGCAGATGAGGTAACTTGAAGGGGATGCAAGGGGCCAGAGTCCAGGGGATAGACAGTAGGTGTGTTAGTGAAGAGGAACTTGGAAACATCACAGTTAGTGAGGGGGCAAATCAAGGGAGTGCTAGACCATGTGTGGAATGGGGTGGGTATATTGTCTCTTGGAAGATGATGACAAAGTCACCAGCAGTCAGGGTGGTGGGTGGAGGGAAAAGTGGAGGGTTAAGGATGGTGTTGGTGAAGAATAGTTTGCGTGTATCTGCAAAAGTGTAACTCTTGTCACCATGGGCGACTCAAAGCTTTTCTCCCAGGGGGTGCAAGGTAAGACAGCCAAGCCAGTCACATTTACAAATAAATAAAAAAATAAAAAGATACAAAAAACACTTACAATAAATTATTATTACATATTTCAGGAAAATATCAGTTTTTCAAATATAACATTATAATATGATTTTATTTTTATTGAACATAAATGTTCAAATAGTATTTCATCTGACCAGCAGGGGGTGCAACCCCCGGAAAAAATTGCCTATGCCTGTCATGATAGTCAGTGGGGTTAGTAGCAATGATTTGATGATGTTGAGCACTTTGGGATTATTTTAATTCTTATACAATGAATTATTTGTATATGGTATTGTAAATAGGTACTTTAATAAATGATAAATTGTACTCATACTTTTAAGCAGATATGTATTTAAGCAAGGGTTTGTTTACAAAAAATACACTCTAGTTCTTTCCAAAGTTTGTAGAAACTACCCATTATATTCATTCAGTGATATGTACACCCAGATTAATTTACAATACAAGCATATTTTGAGAAATTACTCACACATAATTTTTCTTATGTCACTCCTGGCAGCCACTACACTTAAAGAGGTAGCTTTCATGACTGGAAAATACATTAGTAATAAAATCATTTACAGTTTCATGCAGACAAAAAGCACACATGCACACATTACAAAATCCTTAGCATGTTCTGACTTTCATGCCATTTTGTTGATTCTCCAAAATAAATGTTGAGGTATGTCTCAAAACTTGTTAGGTAGTTACTTGGAATGAATATGGGGATATAATTGGGCACAAAATTGTTCTGACAAAAACAGCACAATGAAATCTTAGTATTTACTCATTCAAAAAGCATTGCAATTCATATTTTCCCCTTTACAGGTGTAGCGAGAATTTTAAAATACCTCTATAGTGCAGAGAGGGAAGCCAAACAGCATGGTGCCAGGTAAATATTATTATCAGACTTAAAGGAGAAAATGCAATTTTGCGTGTGTTTTCAGGGAGGGAAATAAGAATTAAAACAACATCCCCCAACTGATGGTTTTCCATGGCGTTATAAACCAATGACATGATTCATGTGCTGTCTGAGTCCCTAGACATACAGCGGGATCTTGTTTAGTCTCCAGTACACAAAGCAGGCTCACTAGATATAGCAGCAGACAGTCTCGGTGCAGAATGTCTGCTGCGTCTAAGTAATAAACAGAGATATGTGGATTACCAGCCTCTTATTATTCTTGCCCTTATTCTCCTCAGTCACTTCAGTGTAAAATGTATACCAGTGTACATATCCCACTCTCACATAGTCAGCACACAGGCCTCATGGGTTAACAACAGACTGTATAAATCACTGAAGCAAGTTTATGGGCATGTGTACAAGCAAGTTAAACCATCTTATAGCATATCTGACTAACCTTTAATACATATGTGGAATGTATGCATATTTTTATGTATTAAATATTTTAATATGAAAAGTAATAATTTGCTGTAGCATTATTTCACAAAATAGAAAATGTCATAATATTCTACAATACATGTTATGTGTTTTGGTTCTGTTATAACAATGGACTAATCAGAGTTTCTGGCAAATACTAAATAATCTGTTCAGAATAGAAGTCCCATAAACCCAAGATCTGATACAGCAAAGCCCATTAGATCAGTGAGATATTCTGTTACTTTTGAACTTGGGAAAAACTGCCACATTACTCAACAAAATTCAAATTGTTACAATAACATAAATCCTATTTCACCTCTTTATGATATCTGCTGTAATAGGATTACTGTTTTATACATTTTTGGCAATATAACAAATGTGATGTACCATGCCCTGAAGTCCTTGGTTTGTTTCAACAAAATGAAGATGGCCAATTTCAAACTTAAAAGTTATTTTTAACTCAAGTAAAATTGATTGCGATTAACTAAACTAAAACCATACACTAGGAAAACTTTGCTTATGACACAATACTAGAAAAAAAGTTTAGCCATGTTTTTTTGTGGGATCCTGTTCAGTTTCATGTAATCATGTCCTGTAGCAGCACTCTTAAACCAGGACTGATCTGTTTTCAATCAATTATAGATTCTTAAACAAATGACAAGAAAAAAAAAAACAAACACACAACTGATTGTCTGTCAACAAAAGACAATAAATATTAGTACATATTTATTTTCCCTCCAAGCATTGAGAGGACTAAGAGACTATTCGTCTCTGACCTGTCAGTGTAAAAAACTTCCCCCAAGATGACCTGTGTTTTTCTGCAGAAAAACTGCCCCTCCAATACACCACATAAATGCTGTTCATTGACAAATAAACCAAAACAGTTTTGTCCTTGACATTAAATTATCAAAACATCTATCCGCAACGCAATCATACCAAATAAATGTAAATGTGAATTACGAAGTAATCAGAAAAATTTCTATATTAGGTACAATTAAAAATGAGTACTATCAGTACACTTTATATAATGATAAAAGCAGGCACTGATGGGTGGGAGTTTTGTAATGTAAAATAATGGCCCAACAATAAACAAACAACATTAGCAAGAAAACTAAGACATTGTCAAATTTATTAGTCACATCTAGTCAGATGGTTCTTAGAAAAGTGCTTTCTTAATACATAACTCAAATACAGGCACCCAAAACTCAGATGATGAATTTTCCACACTTTTACAGTTCACTTTGCACACACAAACTTTCAGACAATTACAAACAAACGTATAGGAAACAATCTACTTGAGTGCCTTATTGTCCTAGTCTCTGATGCGAGGAAGATTGTAAGAGTAGTGGACAAGAGGAAATCCACGACTCTGGTAGAAGCATGCCCGCCCACAAGCCTGAACTTGGTCAGAACTGTCTGACACAAACGAGTCTTCTTCATCTGCAAACTCAGACTGGGCAGAACCTGTTCTACAGTCTGACCAAAAGGTTTCTGGCTGTTCAAAGTTCACAGCGGCGAGCACCGGGCAGCTGAGTGACCTGATCAAATGTCTGCAGGCCAAAGGCTTGTTGAACATCACGGACTCACAGCACTCACACACAGCTCTGCTGCCCTGAAAGTGAGAGTACATCCTGCAGTCACAAGTCTTCTCTCCAGATGAGTCGCAGGCCCCAATGTTCTCTTTGCCTGTTACCGCTGTCCAGCGCCTCCCCTGGCCACACCATTGCAGCCGACACCAGTCCTCCTTAAAGTGGGGGTTGAAGAAAATGTACAGTATGGGATTAAGGCAGGCTGGTAGTGGGAAAAAAATTAGTGTGACGGACTTCATCATCTCAGGCTTGCTGCCAACACCAGCAAGCAGTGAGGCAAAGGAGAAGGCTGCCACAGGGCAGAAGAAAACGCAGTTGGTGAAGATGAGCCATGCTACGTGGCGGAGCATGCTAGCTTGGTGGGGTTCCATCATGTCCGCATTCCCCAGACCGCAGTACAGATGTATGTAGACCATGGCCATGAGAAGGTAGGCCAGGGAGTTGAGCAGCACCAGGGCAACAGTGAAGGCCAGTGATGGTGTCTCCTCGGTGGAGAAGGGTAAGCACAGTGGTGAGGAGGAGAATCCTCCAATGTGGAAAAGGGGTAGGAAAGCCATCCCACTGGCCATGAGTGCCAACAGTGCGGCGGCCTGGCAAGCACTGTGGAGCCTGAGCTGCCAACCCTTGCCTTGTTTTGCCCAGCGATGGGCTGACATGCTGCGTTCCACTGCAAACAACACCAGCAGCAGGACAGACCACTCTGAAGAGAAGGTGGCTAGGAAGACCGCCGTCCGACATCCAGGACCTGTCTCCCATCGTATACCAAACTCGGCAAAGTCGCCCCAGGTGACAACATCCAAGGTGGCCAGCAGACCAACATAGATGCCCATTAGCAGGTTGGAAGCTGCCAAAAGACCCACCAGTAATTTGGCTGGGGAGGAGAGGCCCCCATTGCTGAATGTGACCACCAGCACTACAATGTTGGAAGTGAGTGTCACCAGACAGATAAACCACACGGTCAACCGGATCATCCAGCTGCCTAGTAACTGCTCACAGGGTTTGTAGGCACCTGGAAGACAGAAATAAATGTGCTGTTTTTCAAAACCACTGGAGAGTTGCAAGTGACAGTCTTATGGGACAGTTTCAGATGGTTGCAAGTGGTTTACACAAGTCTGATACAACAGGATGAATGTGTTGGTTACCTGGCGAGGGAGAACAGTGCAGCGAAAACTCAAGGCTTTCAGCTTCCTCTTCCTCACCTGCAACATCAAGCACATCTAGTTAATTTCTCTATTCACAGTTAGGAAATATAGATGGAACATTTTCATAAGAAGATGATTAAATCATCCAGCCACCATCCATCCATGACTGCTTATCCAGTACAGGGTCATGATTGGCCTGGAGCCTATTTAATGATTTTAAAACATTCTCAGATAAGTGTTCTTATTAAGAACATTAATAGACTCAAACAATTCCTATTGTATCTGGTTTAAAATCCTTCAGAATTAAACTAAAATTCAAAGACTAACCATTCTTACCTGTAATCTTGCTGCCATTGGTCTCAGTCACTGTCATGTCAGTCTCACAACCCATGAAAGCACAGCATTGGTAGGCATACGGAACAGATATTGTCCTACGCAGAAAAAAGTTTTTATGATGCACATAGAAATTCTTTTTCACATAATCCATACTCTCCTATGAGACACACATTTACAAATGAGAGAGCAAAGCTTGTAAGTCAGAGTGAGGGTGAACCATTTTTTTGGTGTTCCTAGATTAGAGTTTCCCAACCCGGTCCTTGGTGACTCTCAGTCAGTCCACGTTTTTGCTCCCTCCCAGCTCCCTGCCAGGCAGTCCACGTTTTTGCTCCCTCCCAGCTCCCTGCCAGGCAGTCCACGAGAACCAGATTGGGAAACACTGTTCTAGATCAATTTTTTGGAACCTTTGCTCAAGGGCCCCACAGTGATACGATAATTCTGCCAGTCACAAGGACTTGAACCAGTGACCTTCCAGATTGCAAAGCCACACACCACTCCAAAGCAAGAGTCACTGACCGGAGTTTAGGCAGGTCTTTGGCAGCAAGAGCTCCTTTCATCTCCAGATTTCCTGCAAGCTTTAGCTGACTGAGGGAACTCAGGCCAGCTGTGGGGAAGCTGCTTAGTAAGTTCAAACTCAGGTCCCTGCAACATATGTTAGGGCACAAAGTAGCAGCACACCTTAGTACAAGACAGATTAATGCATCATGACACATGCTAATAGCACACTTTACTAACTGTATTTATGAATATGCATTCAGTGGCCTCTATATTATGGTCTTAACAGCTCAGAAACAGCCACCCTCATGGGATTTTCCCATACTACAATGTCCAGAGTTTACAATAAATGGTGCAGCAAACAAAAACATCCAGTACATGGCATTTCTGTGTCCAAGGGCACCTTGTTAATGAGAGAGGTCACAGGAGAATGGCCAGACTCTTTAAAGCTAACAGGAAGCTCACAAGTACAAAAGTAACAGGTCAGTACAATGCTCTAAGGGCAAAATGCAAAAATGACTGGTTCAGAGAGATCACCAATCAGACTGTAGAGGAGGTGGGACCAAGACATCTGATTGGTTGGCCCCACCATCTCCAGTTGCTTGGACCCACCTCCTGTACAATCTGATTGGTTATCCCTCTGAGACCAATCATTTTGCTTTCTGCCCTCAGAACATTTTTGTGTAAGGAAAACTCCCATGAGTATAAAATAGTGGTGCACAGAAAGGCTCATATACCCTTGACATGGTTTATGAGGCAAATGCAGCTGTGACCAGGAACAAACTGGGTCTAGCCCATAAAGTTGCCACTGAGTATATATCACCCAGGCTTACACTTCACATAAAGCAAGCCTCATGTATTTGAAGGCATTGAATAATTGGTATATGCTGATCTAAGAATTCTGAGAATTAATTTCAGGGTTTGCCTGTAATAGGGTATTAGATCTTATTTTGTGGTCTCAGACCCCTTTGGAAGTCTGATAAAATGATGAATCCTGTCTTTAGAAAAATGCACAAATAATTGCAAATTGGCTTCAAGTGAAATGATACCTTCATGACATAGAAAAAAAGAACATTATGTAATATAATTAGAATATTTAAATTCTATAATGTAGACGTAATGTGATATGAGAATATAAATTGGCATTATGTACTGTGAATACGCCATCTACAATATAAAGAATTCAGATTAATAACCTTTCATATCTTTGGTGATTTTTGAATGATACATCAGAAATCTTGTCAGGTTTCTTTAGATGATGGCAATATAGAGCATATTGAAGCAGGGGTTACTTACAGGTTTCTTAAAGCCCAGAGGGAAAGGAATGAATCTTTGTGAATATATTTGATTTCATTTCTACTGAGGTCTCTAAGAAAGAAAGACAAGCAGTTTGTTAGGACTCGCAGCCATAAACATTAGTTGAAAAAATAATCACTGTCAGGTTACGCTTACCCAGTACAATGTTGTAGCGTGTGGGTGCACTATATGAAGTTTTTATAAAATCACTGGTTGGGATAACTATGCAGAATTCTTAGACTGGATAGAAATAATTATTTTCCCCCCTTGCTTGCTCTTAAAATGGTGGCCTTCCAAAAAGACTTCAGTTCTAATGCACTTTTTTGTACAATGCAGCTGGTTAGTATGAGAAAACACCAACATCTACCAGGTACAAATCATGTAAAACTCACAGGGTGTGCAGTGAAGCCATGCCCTGGAAGGTGTCCCTGTGAATCTCCTGGATGCCATTATGCTGGAGGTATCTGCAGAGAAGGAGGGAAGCGCTTACACATTTACAGACATTTCAAGACTCATCTCAGAAAAGAAGTTTTGAATACAGTAATGTAGCAGCATCTATCATTTTCTTTGGGTGTTGCCTCAGTCTGAATGCCCATGTTATTTGCAAAGCCTGCCAAGTCTTCTTTTATTACCTTATTCATATTTGTTACTGCAGTTCTATCCAACTATTTAAATGAAATATACTTTTGCACACCATGCAAATGTGCATTACCGCAATATATTATACATTATCTATGCATATTTATACATATATGAAGTACTTTGGATATGGTTTAGGACTTTTTGCACAGTTTTTTCCCCATAAGCAATCCAGTTTATCTCAAATGTGCATGTAAATAATAATTTAAAAAAACTGACTCCACAAAAGAATGTGTCTGATAATTAATATAAAGTTCAACATTTTCACCAGTATATATGACTTATTTTGATAAAAAGCCAAATAATTCAGCAAGGGTGGCCCTCACGTGGGCCAGTATTTACTACCGTAATTACACACTCCTCTATGCAACTAGGCTCCCCCCTGCTGTGCAAGTGCGGTACTGCGCACTGCAACAGCACAGGAGCCAGAGGAATGAGCAGCAGTGCCACGCCGCAGCCCCGTCGGCTCTGCTGGCCGCACTCCCAAGGGCTGCGCAGTGCTGCCTGCTTTTAATAAGTGGCAGTCTGGCAAACGATCTGGCATCAGGCTGTCATCATGCCGTCCCCAAGACTACACTACCAACCCGAGCGTCCGTGCCGCAAGACCTCGTGTTCAAATGTAGGCACTGGGGTAACAAATCACAGGCCAAAGAAAACACCACAACGACATAATACTGTAAGGAGCAAATCAGCAAAATAAAAACTGGCAATTACATTCTTATTTTAATTGACCACATTCTTCTGAGGTTACCAAAAAACACAAGTTAAAGGTCTTATGTCTTATTACTCAGATTATGCAACATTTTTCAGCAAAAACCAAAACACTCAAAGCAAGTTACTCCATTAATTTTAAAAGCATTTTCAATATGCTTTAGGATTCCAGCTAACTTCTTGCAGACTCAGTAGCATTTTTACTACAAAATCGACCAGCTCCATTCAAAAAACATAAGAATGTATATTATTCACTCACATAACCGAAGCAATACAAGAGTATGTGCATAGCTTTTTCTTTATTTGTTTTTTTTCTGGTAAAAGCACAGTGCTGAAGCTGTGGACATGCTATTTTGATCATAGGTTTCAATGAGAGGACAAAGATCTGTAACCATGACCAAGTGTATCTGTGCCTGTGCCAGAGGTAAAAAATTCAGGTCCAAACAGTAAAAGTCCAGACCAAAATTTTGTTTCAACCAACCAGTTCAGTACTCTCTGACTGTGACTCTTCATACTCAACTTGCTGGTTAAAACAAAATCTTGGTCTGGATTTTTACTTTCTGGACCTGAAAACCCTCTGATTCTTATAGTCCAGGTGCAAATAACTTACTCCTGTAAAATTAACCAGAAGAGAAACTATAAAATTTGTATTTTGCACATTGTCATTAATGCCTGAAGCTACTTTTCTATGGTTGAATCTACCTGCTTTATCAAGCAGGTCTGGGCTGTAAAGAAATCGTTTCTATAATATTGATTATAAATTGCTGAACTGGATCAGTTAAAGAAATAGTAAAACACAAGAACCAAACCTTACATTTCCTCTATCTTGAAGCACCTTTGAAAGCTGGGGAGTTCTTCAATTTTGTTGTAGGACAGGTCTCTTGCGGAAAGATGAAAGAAGTTTTTAAGGCATGTGACAGAATTTCCAACCACTGCTCTCCACTGACACCAGCTCAGGGGATGTTCTGGTCGGACCGCATCTTCACTTACAATGCTCGAAGCAAACCAAGGTCCTCACAAAGTGTAGAGGGAATGTAACTGATTTTAGTTCCAGTCAGTGTTCTGTGAAAGAGCCAGTTAAAACCAGTTATAAACAAAACACAATGTATCATTACCCTGAAATCACATGTTAAGTGGCAGTTCCTTACAGCTTTAGTGTGTCTGCGTCGTGTTTTGTGTGAGCTGTAAAAAGGTACAGGGATAAAAAGAATTTGTGGGTATTTAAGCTGAAGTGTGACATGCACCCCCTGCTTGAGGTGGAATGAGAGGAAGGGGTGCGCGGATCAGAGAGAGCTTGAGGTCCACTGGCTGGACTCACAGGCTCTCCAGATTGCTGGTCCCTGTGAGACTGAGAAAGTCCTGCAGCAAGCTGGCTCCACGCAGAACCCTGTAACAAATGTGCAGAGTCAGTAAGTGAGGCTTCCATCTGAAACATGAAAGAATCCACTTTCTCATGCCATTTATTAGTACTACATTGTACAAATCGCTGTAGTCACTCAGGCATCAAGGCTGTGAATTTACTAGATAACTAGAGATTTTTTTGCATTTAGCCATTCTACTCAGAAAATGACCTCATTGCTCATAAACCTCTTAGCAAATTCAACCGATACGATATTCTCTTTACAGCTTTTTTCCTTTATACAGTCACAGCCTCATTTTTCACCTCTTCTAGAGACTTACAGAGCAGGCAAATCCGTGAGGTTCTGGAATGCTGAATGGCCCACCGAGGAGAGAGGGTTATCATACAGATGACTGCAGAAGAGAAGCCGGAAATAAAGAAAGATGAGAAGAGATATTTTTTTATGAACAAACCCAGCTGTGCATGTTAGGACTGAACTCAATACCCAATTCTTAATAATCACTGTATTTTCAAGTGAATACTCCCTGTTCACCAACAAAGTCATCACCGATAGCAATTATTTTTCAAAATACTGATCTTTTATTGAAATCTTATTCTATATTTTTTAATCTAACTGAAGGCTAAAAAAATTCTTACATGGTACGAAGAAGAGGATTCCTAAGGAATGCTCCATCAGGAATCACGGCAATGTTGTTGCTATGAAATCCACTGGAAGTTTGGGAAAAATCACATAATGTCAATGATTACACTGACTAACAACATCAACAGTCAGTGAGAAGTGAATCTCTCTGTGTGATTATAGACATAAAAGCCATGCAGTCACCGAGGGAAGCCTGACAGGCAGGCCAATGGAATGTTCTCAGAAATGAACTGAAAGGCATTATTCACCTGAAATGAATTATCACACATCTCTATATTTAATTTTCCCACTTCAAGAAGATGAGGAGAGGTTTTGCATCCAGTCATGATGAATGTAGGACTGATCGGTAAATGTAATTTTTTTTTCAGCTGTATTTCAGCTGAACATATATCTGCTTCATCTCCCTAAAGGTGGGAATCAAGGGGTCACTGAAAGGAGACTGCACCCTGATTTGTCTTTCTCCAACTCAAAGTTTTTCCAATCTGCACCTCCAGAGAGGATAAGAATAAGAGGGCTGGGTGCTAAAACCTCACAAGGGTAATTCTTTCAACCTTTAAGGCAAATTTCACAGCCCATCCATGAAAAGCAGAGGTCCCATTTTTGATTACCATCAGATTTATCAAAGTATATATGATGCTGGTGTACACTGCTTATAAACAGTGGCACAGGCCATGCTTGTTTCTCCTGTCAAGAGCGACCCTGTCTGCGTGTGTGTATGTGTGTGTGCAGTGCTTGTGCATATACAACCAGCACCAATGAAAAGAATTTCAGTACTTTAAGAGAATTTATCCAGCAAATACCCAGTTGTATAACTGAGCAAACGTATTTTCATAGAATTTTTTCCATGCATTTTCTAGCCACTTATGCAGTAAAGAGTCATGAGGTAAGGCATTTTATTTTACTGAATACATCTGTAAATAATCAGTTAAAAAAATGAATGTTTAAAATTGTTGTATGTCACCATGTCAAATATTTATGAAGCGGCAAAGTAATAAGAACAGAATAGAGTACACATAGCGGTGAATAACTGATGACTTACAGTTCCTTCAGTTTGGGTAGCGTCTGGATGGCCACTGGGAAGTACTCCAGGCTGTTAAAATTTAAATCTCTAAAATGAAAGAGAACAGCTTTGTTACAGCTGCATCACTGACAACCAGCATGGTCATACCCTACCTCAGTGACACACAGCAAGCCATACTCTACCTCAGTGACACACAGCATGGCCATACTCTACCTCAGTGACACACAGCATGGCCATACTCTACCTC
>JAAGVU020000008.1:2690386-2719784 GCA_011763525.2 Mormyrus iriodes | reverse complement strand
TGAAACACAGCATGGCCATACTCTACCTCAGTGACACACAGCATGGCCATACTCTACCTCACTGAAACACAGCATGGCCATACTCTACCTCAGTGACACACAGCATGGCCATACCCTACCTCAGTGACACACAGCATGGCCATACTCTACCTCAGTGACACAATAGCATGGCCATACTCTACCTCAGTGACACACAGCATGGCCATACTCTACCTCAGTGACACAATAGCATGGCCATACTCCTCTCCAAAGTCTTACCACCACCCTGGCCCATGAAATCATTTAATGGTGGTGTATTTTAGGACTTAGTCTTTAGTCCCCTTTGTTGTGTTACAATCATACTAAGCTTTCATTTCTTGGGTGCTCTTGGTCTCTTTTATTTTCTGCATTGCACAGTGCATGGATTTTGAGAGCAACTTTGCCAGTTCCACAATAAACTCCCTGGGCTTCAGATCACAATTTTGGACAATGATTTTGAGAATAAAAACTTTTTGTTTCCACAACTGGATCATCTCTTGCCAATGTATTACAGTAAAAACTTATTAGGTTCAGGTCTTTGAATTCTTTAGTAAACAAATAGACATGATTTGGGCCAGTCTTCCTCAAAATAAACCAAACTAATGCTGACGGATATAACCAAAGTGCAGCTGACAGCATATAAGTTCACCATTCCATACTAAAAAGAAATTCCAAAAAGATCCCATTAGTCTGGATAGGGTTACAAAACCATTAGTAAACCAATGTGTATCCACAAAACCACATTTAGAGTCATCTTGTCTAAATGTCACAGAGAATAACAACATGCAGGGATCTGCAGACCTGTCTTGACTCAGATGAGAATATTTTTTAAAATGACATTGGGTAAAAATCGGATACACGGTCAGTAACTGCTCACCAAGAAGTACATGAATACTCGTCCCATGCTTGCCAAAAAATGTCCCTGTGAGAGTTTTAGAAAAAGATTGTATTGACAGATGAGTCAGAAGTGGAACTTTTTGGTTGACAAGGACCATGTGATGTCTGGTGAAAATCAGACACTGCATTCCATGGTTTAAACCTCATACCAACAGTCATGCATGATGGTGCACGTCATGGTATGAGGGTCCAGTTCTGCATCAGGATCTTGCCATTGAAGGAACCATGAATGCTGCTTTGTATCACTTAACTCTACGAGACAATGTCAGACCATCTGTCTGTGAGATGAAGCCAAAGCTGGCAAGAGCTATGCAGAAAAGATCATCATAAACACACGTCTGCATCAGAAAGATTAAACAAAAAAACATATGAATAAAAAGTTTGACTGGCCTAGTTTAATAAAATATCAGCCAATAATTAAAGCGAGTGTCATGGCTTTAGCTATTTCTGCTAAGGTGGCGGTACCGTTAACATCAGTTGCTTTATGCTGTAATTTGTATTATATATTCAGTATTCATGTTAGATAATATTCAGTTTTGACTGAAAAAATATATAAACTGACGGAAATTATATGGGTACTGAATTTTATGCTGGTTATGCTGGTACTCTCTCACTATCAATATCATGTGGCAACTCTATTGTAAAAGGCGCTATATAAAAATAAATTGAATTGAATTGAATAATAGAATTAAGTAAGCACATAAACCAGCAGTTGACTAAATACCCACAGCCCAGGCTTCAAACACATTACATAATTCCTTTGAGTAATCTTTGCCAAGACTGAAAAATATGCATTATAGAGAATAAAGCAATGGAGGTGAATTAAGTCATATGCTAAACATCTATACTACTTTATTTAGTAGCATATATGCTACTTGCAGGCTTCAAGAATCAGACACCTTCCATAATTCAAATGACTCTTTTGAATGAATTATCCAATATACTGTCTGAAATATTATCACATTTTAATTAATTTATTTTTTGCAAAAAGGGGTACTAAAAGTATTTTGATCACCCCAGGATAGAGATGTTGAGACATTTACATCCACTGCAATGCAAGAGGAAATGAAAAAAGAAAGGGGAAATGCGATAGCAATCTTGGACTACACATTACTTATCTTGGCAGAAATTACTGGAGGAAGTTGATACACCAACGTCCTGCTCCAGTGAGGAAGAAATAATGTCCTACTGAGCTCTGTCTCATCATCTTTGGAACAAACAAAACTATCCCAACAGTTCCCAGACTGACAGAGATCATTGCATCGAGTGACATGTTTTTCTAATACGTTAAACCTAGAACTTAACTTAAACTTAGAAGGATTACATAATATAAAAACAGAAAATTAAAAAAGACATTATTCTAAAATGTATTCAGTAAATGAATTTGTGCTGGTACTTTGTTAGTTACTGCAAAACATTCACCAGGAGAAACGCTGGGAAGGTGATGATGATGATGATCCCGTTAGTTTAATTTCCTTAAATTGTTTAGCAAAAAGAAATTCCATGAGAAGGACCCAAGGTTAATTTAAAATAAAACATATCCTTAGTTCTACCAACCTTATAGTAACTAGACAGACCATACATTTCAATGAATCACACTACACCACAGGGAAAACCAAAAGTGTATTGCTGCTGTTGTTGTTTCTGGCGTGCTGTCTAAACATTTCAAAATTTAGCAGCAAAGAACGTAGCTAAATGGAAAAAAAATGTGACAAAGCGGTAAGAGATGTTTGTCATGCATCTCAGAGAATTCTCTACATGGACAACAGCAAGATCAATCACAGATACCAAATTATAAAAAACTGATGCTGAGATACTTACAGCGTTTCTAGATTATCCAGTCCATTGAAGCTGTTCTTTCCAATTTCTTTAATTTTATTGTTGTGCAAATGCCTTATAAGGAAAAATATGGTTAACTGCCACATCTATCACTCCTAGCTTGCATTTACTTTTACTCATCTTAAAAGACCATCAAATATGCCTTCAAATATATTATATAGTTTAAAATTCCAAAAAAAAAAGTTTAGAGCGTAATGAAGAGAAACTAACAGAACCACCAGACTGGAGAGATTGGCGAAGGCGTTATCAGGAATGTAAGAGATGCAGTTCAAGGCCAAGGTTAATGCTTGAAGGTTGCCCAAGTTGCTAAGTGGTCCAACAGGAATCTCTGAGAGGTTGTTGTCATCTAACCACAGGTAGCGTAGCTGTGGCAAACCCTCAAAGCTGTCTTCTGGCACCACACTGATGTGGTTAGCATCCAGACGCCTGTAAAAAGATGACACCTTTCTTAGGACGTGATAGTAACTCCAACTGGCAGAGTTAAGTAGATGGTTAAGGCACTGTGAAGATCTGAGCAACAGTCCACTGTACATAACCACATTTTACTCCATATAAACATATTCCCAGAGGAATATAGTATTTATTTTGTGTAAAATGCATAAATTATTGTAGGTTTTACACAATATGAAGTGTATAAGGTTTCCACCAAAAGTTGATAGAAATATTTCTGCATGAACTTAGGTACCATCATAATGTTAACCTGTAAATCTTACCAAAGGCTCTCTAAAAACCAGATTACTAATATGAAGGCACTTGTCATGTGACCTGAAATAGACATTCAGATGTGTGTGGGACTCTGTCCTCACTGAGAAGGTATGCTCATACTGAGTATTGCTCAGCATCTGACTTCAATGAAATCCCAAGCAGTATATTCAGACAAGACACATCTCTGCCTCAGTGGTTTCTGCTGCCCCACCAAAATGAAGGATGGTGATCTTTGCCAGAAAACTGAAGCCAAATGATTTCCTGCTTGTGAATGGCAAGCATTTTCTTTTCCCTGCGGCATAATGACCTCTCAGCAGGGCGACACAGATTTCCTCCTCTAAACAGGACATGGACTCCAAAACACTGTCAAATATGTTCTTAAAAACACACCAAACTTTTTTCCACTTAGGAATGTTATGTTGGGAAAAAAGATACATTCAGAACATTAAGCCTTAAAACTCTGAAATTACATAGCTTTGACACATCTCTACATTTCCAGTCAATTTTTTTTTATATTTCCAATTTTTTTATTATGAAGTGAATATTTTGAAATATGTAATAAGGATTTTATTTTTAAATAGCTCTAAAAATTGGTCATTAAGATTTAATGACAGATGTATCTGATTGAAGAAGACGGCATTACCACTGATCTTTAACTTTGTACACAACATATGCTTCACTGCTTTTATGAGGATGTTTTCAATTAAAGAGAAGTCTTGCATTCTTTTGATGTTAAGTAATGACATCACCAAGACTAAATTATGACCAAATTATCACTAGTGACATCAGCGCTCATCATATTGCATTCATTCATTCGCATTTATCAATTGCAAAGTAAATAAATAACAAAGACTCCCGTCCGGCACTTTCTGTGACTTCTCTGAGGAGTTGTTTTGATTACAGCTGGGAGATGAGAAAGTGGATGTTTACCGTGTTTAAACCATGGATGTAGTGCAACAAGAACGGCTTTCAAATTCTTTATGGGTTAAACGACCAACCATTTCTTCAAGACGTAAAAAAACATTTCCCAAATCCTCCAAAAATAAGGCCATACATTACTAAGAATAATAAGTATTACTTACTACAAGAACACTGCTACATCAATCTAAGCCCATTGCCAAATGTTGCCTTTCAGTCAGTTTTCAACAAATAATGAAGTTGTTTATCTTGAGATTGGAATCCATCACATCTGGTCTGCATATTAGGGTTTTAATATTTGTCTAAAAAAGCCTGAGGGACACTCCTGCTCACCAAGTCCTCCTACTTTCAGCTCATCCTTATTCTCCTCCTTCGTGCTTTCTCATTTAAAAAATCCCTTCTCGGTCCATGCCAGAATGAACAAAACAGTAGTGTTGACAGACAGCTTACTCTCAGAGACTTGGTACAAAGTTAGCTTTGCTCTGCCAAAACATATTACTCCGGCTATAAAGCTGAAGCCCTCAGGGGAGGGGCAGAGACATCTGCCATGAGGAGGGGGACAAAGAAGGGGAGCAAAAACATGCAGTCTGATTTGGAGAAGATCTGGTGGGGTGATAATGAATGAATGCTTGCTTTTGGATCAAGGGTGCCGAGCTTCAATTCTGCTATGTGGATGAGAGGCACAAACCCATAGACCACAATGCACAGGGGACACACTCATTAGCCAGGAGTGGGTGAATATAAATACCATTCAGGTGCATGTAAAAGAGTTGCCTATATCACTGAGCTATGAATACATTAAAAACAACTCATTAGGTATCCATGTTGTTTTTTTTATCATTAAGATCCTAACACCAGTTTCCATTTTCACTCATACTATATTGTTATTTCCATGAATATTTTATGTCTCTCGGGTAATGAAATGTATTGGAAGGTAATGCATTAGAACGCAGGAACAATAAAAAACAGCTTAAAACATTCAAATCTGAGTACATAAGCAACATTTCCTTTACTATGACTTACATGACAATTTTCAGCAATAGAATTAGTTACAGTAGCATTATGCCAGAGTTATCGCTTACATAAGAGATTTTAAAGACAAATGAAAATGCCTGGTAAGCACAGCTTTAAGCAGTTTGCCCCCTGTACTGCTCCTATGAATATGACACTACAAGAGCACATAATGTGCAGGAGCCAATAGAAGTGGAGAGTGTTGTCAGCTAACTTACAGAGACTGGAGTGAGGGTAGGGCTTTTAGGGACAGGCTGGGCACAGTCTTCAGATGGTTATTCTGCAACATCCTGAAAAGACAGCATCACATTTCCAGTCACAGTATTGCCTCTGCCATTGATTACCATTATGCATGAAGATGACATACCATCAGCTTGGTCAGTTATGGAGAACAAAACATGATGGATTGACTGCTGGCTTTGCAAAACTACACTAGTTCTGTCCTGGCAATGTCACACGACTGCGCTAAGAATTGAACATAGCTGGTATACCTGCCTTCCTCTCCCTTATCAGTTCATTTGGGTGTCGCTACAGTGCACTAAAGTCCATTGTTTTCCTTTCTGTGCAGAAGCAAAGGTTGTTACAGGGGTGTATAATGAAAGCTGAGGCTAATGGGTGTTCACCCTATACTCATGCCAGCCAGGACCTGCCTTTCACAGAAAGCTGATTTTATGCGATCCACATGGTTATGGTAGAGAAGCCTGTGCCAAGCATTGTAGAGACTGATCTGTTCAAGATGCTACAAAAATATGTTCGGGACACAAAGAGCATGCTGTATACACTTGGCATTATGACAGAGGAACTACTTTGCATCCTTCGGAAATGTTCATGAGCTGAGTTAACGTGGTGTAACACAAGGCAGATATGAATCCTGAGAAAAACACCCACAATTTGTACCAAATTTATAGGGAGTTTGAATGTCATAAGAAAAGTCATAATCCTTATAATCCCGAATTGAAATTTCTGAGGCTTTTCATGAGCCATCATTTCACACATTTGTAGCCTACCCTACCTATATTGGCCAAAGAGTTTTTCTTAGTTCAAGGCTAATTTTGGCAAAAGTACAGTCAAGTATAAAGAGAGGTACAGGCATATTGTGGCAATGACAACAACTTGCTATTTAGATGTATGTAAGTTTCATGCTGAACATGAAAATAATAATAAGTTATAAAGGTTTTAAAATACAACTTCATCGAATGTTCACAAAGACAAGCACACAGCAAAATCTTGACCACAGACTGGAAAATAATTCCGCATCCAGTGATTAGAATGTTGATATTGCAACATTTATTTGGGAGGAGATAAGAGCTTTAGAATTTCCACCTTTAATGGAATTCCTAATTCATGTCTGTGAGCCCAAGTTCAACATCTAATTGGTTGGGCCTGATATTCACTTTTCCTCTTTGTGCCTTGGAGAGTTAGAAAACTACATAAAACAACTGTACATATTCATTACTTAAAAATGATGTCAAAGTTCAATTCTTCCCCACAATTCATGCAGGTCATCCAATGCCCTAAAAAGCTGTAAAAACAAGCCAACATTTTTCCAGGAAATTTATCTAGGAAAAGACATGGCTAATTGATTGTAACCATTTTTTATTAGCATTACCACTAACTGAGAACTTACAAAACTTTAAGCTGGTGGAGTCCAGATAGAGCCTGGGGGTGGATGAAGGTCAAGTCATTCCCAGCCAGCCGCCTGATGAGGAAAAGACAGACATTCACACTTTACATTAAACACGAGTACATTCTCACACGGATGCAAAAACCAGTATTTACAGGTGCTGCAAGTGCCTACAATCAACGAATTTGGTCTAGAACAAACTAATACTACAAAACCATAAACAGTTGAATAATTCACATGTAAATCAGTTTAATATACGGTAATGCTAAGTAAACGAAGAACATCTAGAGCAGGTGGATCACTGAAAAAGTTAATAACTCCGAACCTATCTACTATTACAGGTTTTCAAGTATTGTAAATGAACATTAAATAATAAACTTTCCAAACTAATAGTTATAATGGCTTAGTTACACTATATTAAGTAATATAAAGTGCAGCTGCACTATCCAAGAGCACAGAAGCAGCACTGTCCACCTGCTGGACCATTGTCAGTTGTTACTACATAATCATTATTAAACTGTAAACCAGTTACATTGTGACATAATTCCCACCACCACCTCATAAAAATATCTAAATTGTACACAAATATATATTTATATACATTTCTGTAACTGTAATTAAGCAATAACACCACCTCCATATATTATTTGGTAGGATAAAATGGCAAAATACATTTCAAAGGTGTCCAATTGCGTGCAGGTGAAAATGATGAAAATGTTTATTTTGTGTAGAAAAGTTCCAGATGCGTTTCCCCAAACAGCTGGAGTGAAAATACCCCTCAAGGATAGAACAGAAGTACTGTATGTACTTTGTATATGAATTGGGAATGCAAAAGGACCAAATTGGCATGTTATATGCATTTAAATTTAATTTCCCTAGCACATTCTTAGGTTTGGCAGTATGGCATTTTGGGGAAAAGACTGCAGTAATGGAAAAGTACAGTTTCATGAGTCTTAAATCAATCATTTTTGCTTCATTTATGTAAATAGTATTTCTAATCCAAAAATCCCGTAGAAACATTTAATGTTACTACTATAAATTGCTTGCTTTAACACTGCGGTTGCAGTAAACTGGAAGAATAAACATGACTAGGGGTGGTGTGTGTGTGCTCAGTGGGGTACTGCTCTGTGCCCATATCTGGAAGGTTGTGGGTTTATATCCCACAGCCGGTACAGTAATGATATCACTGCTGGGCCCATGAATAAGGCCCATAACCCCAAGTGCAACAGGGATTCTGGCAGACCCTGCTTTGAAACCCTTACTTGTACTTGGCTTTAGAAAAAACAAGTCAAGATAAGAATATGAATAATTAGTCACACAAGGCCCTCTGTAAATGTGATTCAAAGTTTCAATAAATTACAGCATGGTCATCAAGCCGTATGACCAATGAAGACAGGTATGTGATTATGACATCAAAATGTCAAATGTGTCAAATGTCAAATGCCAATGATGCAATCAGATCTGGAACTAAACGTAACCACAGTGTATAAATCCTGCTCCTCCTGGCAAATAATTGCAAATTTGTAAAAATTATGATTTGACTAAACTGACTTGTAGCAGTTGTGTCCTTCAATAACGAACTTCTTAAAAAATATATATTGACAAATTTTACCTGCGAAGAGTAGAAACACTTTGATTTACATATAGGCATCTTGGTCAGGTTAAAAGCCATTGCACAATGCATACAATATTCATGGCATGGCACTAATAACACCAGATGTCTGTAGCCTTCAATGAAAGAATTCATCTATGTTGTGACGTGTTTGTGCATAAAATCAAGCTTTTCAAAAGACTACACAAATACGGCCCTGCTGGGATTTCAAAGCACATTGTGGTCTTTTTGCAAAATTCAGCACTCAAAACAAAAAAAATCCCTGCTCAATATTACTGAAAATGATTGAATAACTAACAAATAGCATTTATCTATCAACACGAAGCTGAATGCTCTGCGTATGTTTTTAGGTTGGACTAATATGGTATGCTTACTCAAGACCACTCAACAACATTTTAAAGTAAACTACCCTGTGTTTCAGAAAGCAGTACACCCACTACATTCATCTATGTTTTTTATTTCTGCACAGGCTATGCCTTTACGTCGTTTCAAGTCAATTTCTGAACCTTCATATCTTAAAAAGAGCTGAAAACAAACCTCCCAAAACAGGCAGCAATGAGTACGCCGTAGAGGAGAGAAGAGTCATTTATAAGTCAATACCATTGTGGTAATGGAGAGCTGTAAAAGGCAGCGTGGTGTAGAAGAGCTAGAGCAGCCATGCAAAGCAACCCTTGACCTTTGTCAATTCTGTCCTAGTCACATACATTCCATCAGTGTTACAGTCAACTTTTAAAATCTTTTACTGCAGACTGGTGCAAAACTGAAGTTTACGACAACTGCAGCACAATGGTCAGGCTTTCTGAAATTAATAATAAGGAATTTGTAGGAAATTGGCCGTGTCTGTGGTGGCTCAGTGGTTAGTGCTGTTGCCTTCCCCCTGCAGGGTTGGGGGGTTCAAATCTGTTTCTGGAGTTCTCGCTGTGTTTCCTGGGTTTCCTCTGGGGACTCCAGTTTCCACCCACAGACGAAAGAGATGTGGTTAGGCTAATTGGTGTCTCTAAATTGCCCAGAGTGTATGTAAGTGTGCACATGTACCCGCTGGCACATAACCTCCCCCATCCTTGGAAGATGGATGCATTATCTACCACAGAAATTAAACTGGCATGTGTTACTTAGTTTTGTATTCATTAACAATGTTGATAATTATCAAAGTGAATGTAACATTTAAGTTTTAACTGGAATGCATGTATTTTGTCCTGGATGCCAATGTTTCTATAAAGCTCAGGCAGAATGTACAATCTGGAACAGACTCCTTCGAGACTTTTTTTTTCATTTTTGGAAAATCCAAGGGATTTTTATCAAGCAGAAACCAGAATGGTGTTTCATCCTAGACTGTCTGGCAAGTAACTTCAGGCAGGACCTCTTAAAACACATGAACAAAACACTCTGATATTGAGCACTGTCTTTAAACCTCCTCTCACATTTTCCACTCACCAGCAGACTTAACTCTTTGATATTCAGAAACAAAGCATCGCATTTAAGTGCTAACTGCATGTCACTAATGTTTCAGTTTCTCTGGTGAACCTGTTTGACTTTGTCAAGATTCCTACACCAAAGACTTCTTCATATCTAGTTCCAGAAAGTATATTCAAAACAAGACAGATAGGACACATGTCCAACAACTGATCCTCAAATGACAAGGGCTCCTATAGTGAGGAAACCTTACCCTAAAATTTCAAATGACAAACATATCACAGTTTAAAGAATTATGGCTCCCAATAATAGCTAAATTATACTTGTGAAAGCTTATGGTTACGTTAAAGAGGCACAGGCTTGGGTTTGGCTCATTTCATTGGGTCATTTCTGGTGTAAACTCAGAACATGCCAGATACCGCACAGCACCCTAAGGCACGTGTGCTGCCTCTCCCACTGGCCGCATGCCTGTGCTGCACTGCACTGCACTGGAAGCCTCCAGCTTCCGTCTGTTAATGTGCAACCATCCTCCAGGATCTACCCAGCAAAGTCACTTTCTCTTATTCCAATTCCTGTCCCATTTACAAAAAGAATTTACAGAGCTACAGTATTTATTTAGTAGAAGCTTTTATCCAAAGCAATGTACAACTGAGAGAGCAGGGTCAGCCAGTCCCTGGAGCAACTGGGGTTAAGTGTCTTGCTCAAAGGCCCAATGGTGGAATCACTCGACTAACCACAGGATTGGAACCGAGGACTTTCTGACCACAGGTACAACTTAACCCAAAGAGTCACAATTTATCTAATTTATCATAAGTTCTGTGACATAAATTGAGATTTATAGCAATACACACATATATAATGGGTATCCTTGAATCCAGCTGCAATCAACGGATTAGCTATTAACTCATTACATTCTGAGGACTGATTACAAATTAGAATGTGTAGAGAAATCCTACATTTTTTATGGCGTAGAATAAGAATACAAAAGCATATTTATAATTTAAAAAATAAGAGCACTAATCTGATAACAAATTAATGACACAGAGACAGAGATATTAAAAGTACAGAGAAACAAACTGTTAAACCATCTAATCACATTTCACTCTCATTTCAAAACCACCCTAACCCCCACTCCTCAAAAAAAATGTCAGGACTTGTCTCATAAGGCTTAACGGAGAAGAATGTGTTCTTCCCTTGTTATGGAAAATTTTGCCCCCACCCCTGAAAAGGAAAAAAAAAAACACTGCCTTGCACCTTGTGTCTGAATAGGCACTCCTCCTATACCTCCTGCCCCATAAAGAACTACAGATCACAACTTCCTGCCATATTTCTGTCAGCACTGCGAGCAAACTCCTTTGTGTAACTCAGGAGAGCTGGACAGGAGTGAGCGGGATGGAGATTTGTGTGACTACCAAGAAAGGAATGCTCTTACCTCAGGGGCTGGAAAGTCAGCCAACCAGCTGTGAGCTGTGATACACGTATGCCAACAGGCTGCCCGATGCATCCATGTGGATTCCAGCACTGTTTCCATCATACCCACGATAAAAGCAAATGACACGAAAGCAAGGCTTTCTCACCTGCCTAGCCGTGTGCTCAGCTCAAGATGAAAAAACTAACATCTCCAGAATGCAAAGCTAAGACCTGGATAAAACTGGGTAAACTTTTCCCCCAAGCTGCACTGAACCAGGCAATTAACTTTTTGTGTAAATAATGTTGACTGCCGAGGAACCTGAGGTCAAATACAAATTGTACTCCTTCAGGGACAGCTGATTAGACTTTGCTGTGCGGTTTCCTTGTAGAAGGCCCCAGTGTTCTTGGACTTCCGAAGGGAATTCACATTTGGGAGCTCTACTGTATGGGCAGAGTGGCAGTTTTTTCAACTTTCATGACATAAACCAGATTACATTCCAGATTGTGGAGCACAAGGTTAAAATGGGTCTGGCAGCCATGAAAGGCATCTCTGGATTAGGAACGGACAGAGATGGTGTATTTTGACCACTGTGGACTGACTTCTTTGTTCTGAAAACTGAGGACAGATTGCGTTTGAAAAAATTTTCAACCAAAAATAAGGCGAATCAGAACTGGTCTTATTTGTTTTCTGATGCCACAACATGGGTCATTTTAGCAATTTTATTTTCCAACCATCCAAGATGAAGTTCGGTTTCGAAGTTTTATAGCTGAGCCATTACAACAAGAATGAAAATTCGTCAACATACCAACAGAAACCCAGTTTTTTAATGACATTTTGGCCTGTTGATACTAGTTTAAAGAAAGCAGAAGAAATGGTAGACATTGGAGAAGCTGCAACACTTGGGAGAACAATAACTGCATGTGGACTAGCACTTTCCATTAAGAGCATTAATTGCATCCTTTCTTGTGCATGAAGAAGGTCCAGATGTTCCTATACTTCACGTCTTGTACAGTGATCTTATGCCTATTTGAAATCGTGTCGCACCTCTGCCAGTGCACATTCGGGTCAGCTGCTTCTACACATATGGATATCCTACTCCAGCTGTCAGAGAACACCACACACCGCATAGTGTACTAGGTTTGAATGGTGTACCTACAGCACACTTCTATACTTTCAAAAAGTACCAGTTGCCATTTGCGATCTCTAGCCAAAATTACTTTTATTTTTCCAATGGTAAGAACTCAGTGATTGGGTAATATCAGACTGACTGACATAAAAATGTTTCCTGAATTCTCAAACACACGGTACACTTATATTCTCATAACAGTGCTTCAACTAGCCTGACAGAAAATGATTTTCAAAATGGCTATTTACAAGGCAGTCAACACTTAAAAAAGTTGAACACGGAAGCCTAAGTCAGGGTTATAAATGTCAGTCGTAGGAGTCTCAACCTCTATCAAGCCACTGATTTAAATTTGTCAACAAAAATATAAAAATAATGCTATGTCGTATCTATACCCCTATATGAGGATGGTCTGCTTTTGTGAGAATACAGGAGAATACTCACAACTCTTCCAAATATGGGAGATTTCTGAAGACATTTGCTGGGAGCTCTGTGATGTTGTTCATGCTGATGTCACTGTAAAATAGGACACAGTCTTAGTATGCAAGTTAAAGTACGTAAAAATGTATTATCCTCAAACCATTATTACATAAAAGAGAGTTGTGCTGTACAATACAGTACTGCTGAAGAAAAGAAATCAGGCTCGTAACTGAATGCCAATTAATATCATTTGAGCGTTTAAAACACACACACTGCCACACATGCCAAAGAATGGCTTCATTTCAGACGTCAATTATAAATGATTCAGCGCACTTGTTCATGTAGAAGGATGAGTAACACTGTTCTATTGAATAAGCAGGAAATACTGATATCAGCATTTACAGAATGTCACAGGATTTTGGGCATACGTTGAAGCAGGTCATTTGAAACCGTTACCAGTTGCCATGGCATATACCAAAGCAGCAGCCCACACAAATGACTTTACCGAAAGATGCTGCTCAACAACCTCAACACCAACTGGTTGACAACTTTTAACGTTTAACATAATCATTCCCCTCCCCTCAAAATGGCACCTCTGCTTCCCACCAATGCCCCTCCCAGTGAAAATCTTAGGCCCAGGTGTCAGATGTGTTCTACGCCAACACTGGGCAGTAGTAATATGTAGTGTCTGTACTTTAACTCCGTTTTCACCTACTAGTTTCTGAAGGGTCTCAGGGGGTGAGGGCACACACCATGCACACCATAATATTCATCAACACCGTGCCCTCAGAAAAATACAGTCAGAAAGTATGACAGGGTCACGTTTGTTAGAAAGAGCAATGGCTGCAACAGGCATGTAGCGGCATGAGAAATATGCAGGGGAGATCCAAGGATTTTTTTACCGACATGCGACTTGCATAAGCCGATAGTTGCTACATGTTGGCACAAATGCGGGCTGAATCTTACGGGAGGTCTTTGGGAAGACAGCTTTCAGGGCCACACCTGTCCCTCGTCAGTTACAGCATATTGTTGCCCATCGTCAAAATATTGCTGCCTGTCAGTGAGTTGCCAGTGTTTCTGTGCTCATTCAAGTGTAAGGAATTAGCTGTATGAGCCGTGCAGCCACACAATCAGATGGCACTAAGTCACACAGTGTCTGAGTTACATCAGGTCTGCCACATGATGATTTAAAGCATTCTTTGAAATACCCTTCAAACTCATTGATGAGTGTTAATCACACAAAAAATATATAAATAGAAGAGACTTACACCAAGTTAGATTCAAACATCTTATTAAGACAGAATCTCACAGTGCCATTTTCCTGCTGTATTTTAGTGACTAGTCATCCATTGTTCATTTCATCAGAGCCTCTTTATCATATTGTTATGTTGTATAACTAATTTATTGCTTAAATTTCTGATTTTTCTGGAAGACTTTTGTTTTGCCATGTTGTAGAGGATTACACCAAGAAAATGAGACTTTATTCTGGCTCTGCTATGCAACACACGTTACATTCAGGTGAGAGTAAGTTTTGGGGTCAGTGCCCCTGTAGCATATTTGGGGTTAAGGGCCTGGCTCAAGAGCCCAGCAGTAATATGATAAATCTGCCAACCACATGATTCAAATCAGCGACTTTCCAGACATGAGACTCTAAACCCTCAAAGCCACATGGCAACCCCATAATAAGCCACCAGCAGTAATCGCGCCTCCCTTAACCCTTGTGTATTTTACTTCTTCCGTTCTAAATTCTAGATTCTATAGAATTTATCCTCATTTTGAAAATGGACTGGAGTAACTTCAACCCCAAAAATAACACAGGGGTTAAACCTCTTAGCTTAAGATACTGTGAAAAGATCTGGACCTTACTGGACGTTTATTGGCAGTATTTACAGGAAAGCAACTGCTTCAAAAGAACTAAAGTCCTTCATAGATGCCTATAAGTCATTGGCTGTTGTCTGTCTGACGGGAGATTCTCGCTTTAATCCGAGTTCTGCTCTGAGCGTGATACTTAGCCAGACTCTCAGTAAGGGATGTTGCTCACTGACAGGCAGGCAGCTCAGGCCATTTTCACATACGAGGGGTCATTCCCAACAGGAAAGAGAAACCAGGCTACCCAACAGGATGAAAGAAAGGCTTGTACAGGGAGAAGGAGACTAAAAGCTACGAAAAGGTTTCCTTGGGTAAAATATGAATAGGACATATTTCAATAATAAAGGAAATACATCCATAAATTAATCACTGCAACAGTAATTTAATTATGCCTCCATATTGTCATATCTGGTGGGACAAAATATGTGGGAACAAGTAGAATGAAAGAACCACAAGGGATTAAACACCAAAGTACAAAACTGAAAATAAACAGGATCTCAGGGGATCAGAACGGGGTAACAAAGGAAGGCAAGAACAGGCTACACAAGGGTATGAATTCAATGGCGGATCTGGGAAACACAGGCCTGGGAAACACTTAAATACATGACTAACGAGTGAGCAAACAAGAGGCGGAATTAACATGAGGGCAAGAACAAGAGAGAGGAAATGAGCACCAGGCGTGGCCTGTTAGAGCCACACCAGGGAGGAAACAGGAGGGTCAGGCAGACATGGTGAGCAGGACATGACACTTATAATATAATGTGAATAATATTACTGTAAGTTCTTTAACTGTCAACTGAAATCACTTAAAAAATCTGTTATTTCTTTTTTAAAAATTTCTTTCAATATTTTCTAGCCAGTGTCATACTTTGCCACATTATCTTTAAGGCTAATACATAATACTTATTTCAAGCTATTTTGTGGTAATCTTGATTATGATACCTGGATTCAAGACAGGAAAATACATATCAGTGTAACAGAGAGAGGAGTCTGAAAGTTCTATATGAGCAAACAAAGGGAGGTCACCACTGTTTCTGTGTGCTCAGCTATGATAACACTGCATACGAGTTGGACCTAGTTTTTGCTCAAGGCTCTATGCAGTTTTTTTAAATTCTCCTACATGGCTGTACCAGTGGCGCGTGGGGCCGCTCCATACTGTCACAGCATCTGCGACTCCTATTTCAACGCTCCCCTTGGTGGTCCCACAAATACTGCTGTGGTAACAACACAGGGGTACGCTTCTCAAAGGCCACATGCCAGGAAAAACAGGCCTGGGAAAATCATCTTTCCTCAGGGCTGGATGCAACTCTCCTGCCCGGTAGAGACATTAACAAAAAAGGGAATGATTGCTCAAGCAGTGTTGACATGGTGGGGTCCACAAACAGTGGTCTTGGAATAACTTGGTCTTGGAACGGCCTGTGGCAAGTCCCTCAGTTATCAATTGAGTAATTAAGTTATTTAGTTTGAACTTCATAGCAATGACAAAAGGTTTCACTGGGTCTCAGAAAATATATTCCAGACAACACTAAGTTTACAGTGGCATGTAAACTGTTTGAAACGTCGCTATGAAGAATTATACACGGCGGAAGTTTAAAGTCAGCTTTTCAGTGTTAATATAACTAACCATGACAACTGCATTGAACATTAAAATAAATGTTCCTTGTGAAAAAAGTGCATGTGAGGTTAGTGTAGAAAGGAAAAGGATGAACAGAGCTGTCTTAAGTACGCAAAACATCAACACAGCTGACAACAAAGCCACGGACCCTGGGGTATTATGACTGCAACATTCTAATAAGGTTCACTGACACCAATAAGGCTCAAAAATATGAAATATGCCTGCTTTTTTCCTATTAATTCTAAAGAAACTCCTATAAGTGTCTTGTCTTCCAAACAGAAATTATCTTCTACATTATGCAGCTGCTGGTATTTGTTTCATGTATGAATAAACAACTGTAGCCATTATATTTCTTTATTTGACCTCCATGGAACAACTGGGCTTAAGGCATTGCTCAAGCGCCTTACAGTGAAATGATGCTGCACCCATGACCTTCTGGACATAGGCACAGATCTAGTCTAACCCACTGAACTACACGCCACCCCAATTAACTACGGTACTGAAAATATCCAGAAGCACTCTAAAAGGTACACCTGTCCCATTTTATTAAAAGCCCTTGTGAATAAATTCCTCTTGTTGAAATGTTTATATAATCTTAAGCATATCCTTTTTTCCTAAACTTCTAGGCTGTGTCCGAATTCAGGGGCTGCACCCTACTAAGGCAGCATTCGAAGACAGAATGTGTCACAATGGTGCGACAAGGCTGTCCTATTTCAAAGGCTCCTTCAAATGCAGTCTAGAAATGTATTCCCCTTTTGCCAAGTCGCGAAGGGTGCCCCCGATGGATCCTTTGCCGCCTAACATATCCCAAGATTCATTGCACAGCAGCAAAGTGGGTGTGACCTGGCTAGGTAATACAAGCAACGCTTCGTGAGGGTAAGGGCAGGAACAGACGGTGAGGGCCAGACTGTCCCATTTCACCGCGCTTTCTGTTTGACCTTCAAAGATTGCGTCCTTCGAAAGATGCAGCTCCTAAATTCAAACACAGCTCAAGAGTTTTTTTCAATATGCCTGCCTCACTAATACTAATACAGAAAATTAGAACAAGACCAAATTAAAGCATTTTTGAGCTGCTTTTGTTAACATGGGATACATAGAGAATATACTATGGTTCTATATCATATATTCTTCTCTTTACATGAAAACAGCAACACACATCACAGCAGCGTTTCCGCTACCATCCTCCCGCTGTGGCAGCCTACAGTGTCAGGAGATACAACTGAATACTTACAACTGCTCAAAAGTAAAGACAGCTGAAGAGTCATAATTCAAGATGCAACCGCATAATGGTAGAAAAGATGCAGTTTAATCATTTTCTGAATGGACTTTGGAAAAAACATGATACTTACACGCCTGTATCGACTTTTGCATTGCACACTTATAATGGAAAAATTGATTGAGCATGGCAGACTTCATTTAAAAAGCAATGCTTTACATATATACAGAACAGCCTAAAGGAGTCCAGTTAAACTGGGGGACTTTGGCACAGCTGCCTTTAACTTTGTTGTCAGTAAGCACTGCCGTGTTTGACTATCCTCTGCCCCCTGCCTTTGAATTTACATTTTGTCTGTCTAGATATGGGTATATGCTAGGGCTGCTCGATTATGGCAAAAATCATAATCACAATTACTCTGGTCAATATTGAGATCATGATTATTTAACATGATTACTCATTGATTTTGGAAACATCATACATTTATTAAACTATTTTTTAATTAAATTGTCTTTTAACAGTGGACTTCTGTGAACTCTAAGTATAATTCAACTGAGAAATAAATCAAAGGGGGCTTGAAAGGGGTATCCTGGAATTCACAGCACAACAAAACGGGAGCATCATTGCAAAATGAAATGCAGCACAATAATCATTTTAGCTCAATAACTTTGTTTTGATAATCATTGAAAGCCAAAATCGTAATTGAAATTAAAATGTAATTAATTGCCCAGCCCTGGTATATCATCTATAAATAATTGAGCGGGCAGAGTGGTGGCTCTGCAGATAGGGATCTGTCCTAGCATTCAGTTGGTTGTTGGTTCACATCCAGTGAATGCCAGGAGTGATCCTACTCTGTTGGGCCCTTGAGCAAGGCCCTTAACCTGCAATTGCTCTGGCCTGGGTATGACATCAAACTACATCCAGCCCTGCAAGGAGGTCCTCCAACTTACAGGAGAATTTAGGTGTTGGTGGCAGGAAAAAGCTCACACTGGTCCATTTGGACTTGTGCGGTGCTGAGGTATCACCCACCGCATGGCTACATTCAGGTTCTCATCCCTGAGGTGGTTTGTCGTGTGGTGGGTGCAGCAGTGTGCTGTAATCAGGGCATGCTCCTTACCTACTTATGTTTTAAACAGGTTTTCCTCCAAAAAACCCAGCTAATCAATATATCTGATTCACAAAAAAAATAATATTCTTCTTTTCTATAGTCGAAAGTCATAAAAGCACAAAAATCTGCTAAAATAATTCATCAACAGGGCATTATTTACTCCAGGTATAATTTGCCAGTAGTATAAAGTTATAAAGTGCAGCTGATCCTGAATTGTTTGCTGTGAATGCTATTCAGATGTGAGCAAAGGCTTTGCACTGCTGCTTAAGGAACTTGTGCGGACACCCTAAGACAAATCAGGAAATCACCTATTTGAGCACATCATAGACTACAGAATTACAAACCACCCAAAAAAGCAAACCAAAGACTTCCACCTCTGTTAACCAACGATGGAACAGAGAAAGAGAGAGAGAGCGAGAAAGACAGAAAGCAAGTCCAGCCTCTTTCACCTCTGTTGACCAAGAACAAAAGAGTGATTCAGCTTAAAACGGACAGAATGCACCGATGGATGGCCAAAGAGCTAAGCCAGTGGAGTGGAATAACAATGGGCCTGAAACTCCACTTACTCTCATTCTGCACTTTTTGCTGAAAAGGCTTTAATTAAGACGGGAACAATACACCCCCTGTAAGTTTATGAAGCCACCATTGCTCAGCTCCTTTCTTCCTTAGCTGTCTCTTTCTGGACGAGGTGGTCGTGGTAAGGAGATGTGCTGAACGCCAAAGCAAGCAGTAAAATATGTTATTTCCTCATCCATTATTTCGCCTGCGGAGACGACCCTCCCTTCACCTGTTTTGTGGGGCAGTTCCGCCCCATTTCAGCTGCCAGAAAAGGTTAAGCTCACATGAATGCACAGTAGACAGCACTCCCTCCTCCCCAGCCAGACACACACTCACACACTTCGATTTCATGTATTTATATTTAATTCACATTTTCTTCCTGCCAAGCTGTTTTTTTCCACATTATTTAGCAAGTATAATACATATTTATTTTGGTTTATTGTAATTTTTTACAATGACATCTCACTGTCCTACAAAGTTTAGCTGATAAAGTGAAGTGAATCGAAACTAGAAGAAACACAGCTGCAGGATTTTAATTAAGCAGCATTTAATTTAACTGGAAAACTCAATGGAACAGAATATTCCTGTTTCTTTCTAGGAGAAGTGACATATCTGGGTTATATTTTGAATGTTCCAAAAGGCTGCACTGGAAAGGCATCAGAAATTTGCTAGATGATACCTTTTAGCTGTTCAGTGGCAGCACTGCATCGCTGTTTGAAAATCAGAGGGTGATTCCAGATCAACAGTCGAATACAGCAAGGCCTCATTTGTGGACTACAGTTATTGCAAAAGGCACCTTGTTACCGATAAAAAATCAACAGAATTACATGTTATAATTATCTATAACCAATTAGGATTCCCGTGCCTTCTGTCCTATGTTGGGAAAGGGTTCAGGGACCCTGTACTGCAGTGTTTCCCAGTCCGGTCCTCAGGGAGTCGGTCCATGTTTTTGCTCCCTCTGAGCTCCCTGCCAGACAGTCCTCATTTTTGCTCCCTCCCAGCTCCCAATGCAAAAACGTGAACAGTCTGTGGGTCCCTGAGGACTGGATTGGGAAATACTACTGTACCGGATGAAAGTTGGATGGATGGATGTGAGTGGAATATTTTTAATTCATGTAGCAGCTTTACGAAACATCCATCTACCCATCCCTCCAAAGCAGCTTTTTCAGTACATGATCACAGCTTAGAACTTATCCCAGGAAACCCAGAGCACAAGGGAGTGGACACCCTGGATGGGATGCCGGTCCATCACAGAGGACACATAATTCAGACACACTAATCTATGTATATATGTATATGTATTTGGATGGACTAGAGTGGGAAACCATAGATATAACAATTTCTCAAACTCAATACCAAAGTGAATTTTAAAACAATGGCATTCTTATCATCCTTCACATCTGCACTGATATCAACACACAGTATTTCGTTAAATGTAGAAACTACAGAGAAGTATTGAAAGTTGTGACAAAAGTGTCACAGTATGTCGGTTTTTCATTTTGTTCCGAAAGAGACTTAAACTGAGGTCCTCTGATCGGTGGATCTCATGCTAAGCAAAGTCATTTCACAATAATGTAAAGTTAATATCAAGGCTGGATGTTTCAGGACCAGAAAGTAAAAATCCAGACCAAGATTTTGTTTCAACCCACCAGTTGAGTTCTCTGTGACTGTGACTCTTTATACTCAACTGGTTGGTTGAAGCAAAATCTTGGCCTGGAGTTTTGCGTTCTGGACCTGAACTATCTACCGCTAGTTAATATGATGTAAAATCATCATATTAGTCAATATCAGAGCATAACTCTCTATGTCCTGTTAAACTCAGTGGGCTACATCAGTCACTGTTAAAATGGTAGTTGGTAGGAAAGCTGTACTGGTCTGCATTTCTCCGTAAATCTGGTACAGAAACAGGTAAAACTGCTGTTTCTACCCCAGACCAGTAGATCTTTTGAAAAGATTTCTTAAAGGCATTTTTCACTCCACAGTCACCTTTGCAAGATGCAGACCCACTGCCATCCTCCACATGTTGCATTGCAGGAGCATCAATGAACATTTATTATTATATGTACATTGTAGGTATGTAAAACTCTTAGGCTTCTCATTGCTGTGTATTTGTAGAGTGTTTGAATAATGTATTTAGCGAACAGTCTACGGCCCCCAAAATCCCACCTCAAAATATCCAAGGCCAGATCCGCCTCAGCGGCACCACGCTTCACTAGACATCCGTGACCCTTGACCTCATACCACCCACAGAGACACTGCTCTCATGTTGCTCTCTCCCTGGGAATTCCAAAGCTTAAGTTTGTTTGTGCATTCAGCCGAGCACCGTCCACTCCACGGATGTTTGAAAGCTTCGAAATGGATGCGTCACCCAACTCTGATCTGAAAAAGCTGTTCCTGACAAGCTGGCGACCCACCACTACCCCGAAAGAGCAGGCCCAAGACTCCACCCCCCTGTGTGCCTGAGACCGGGCTGCTTGGTGACACATTCTTCACGCTTTAATCCATAACACTTGCAGGTCCTCCTGCTTGACAGTACAGCTAAACAATGTGAACGGCAAGCTCTCTTTCACGCCTGGTAAGGCAGCATGCATAAACAAGCCAGGAGCAAGTAGGCAGACGTTTAATTGGCTCCAGGCATCATCCACTTTTTTTTACGCAAAAGTATCAAAAGCTTGGAATTTTAAGAATTGTAAGAGTGAAAAAGTAAGCTAATGCTTTTGTTTGAACTCGGCTGGTCCAACACTCCTTGGCAAAGGCTGCCTAGTGCTGAACATGTGTTCAGTATTGGACACGTCAAGTTGTAGTCTTGGGAATTTTGTCTCCCGCACAATCCCTGCTTACACTGAAGTACTAAAGCTGGTGATACATATATAGAAGCAATACCTGCCCAGTTAAAACCTCACTTGGATTTGTTTGAACATGTAGAAAATACTTGTTACAATGTACAAATTTAGACCTTGACCCACTGCATTTCTCTGGCAGCAGAGAAATAATGCTGATCACCTGAAAGAACTGAACAGTGGCTAAATATTCTCTGACAAAGTCAGAGAACAACAGACTTCAAATAAAAATCAGTTCTCAAACCAATGTCCTTGCCCTATGAAGGGAAAACTAATTAAAAAAGCAAGGAACATTTAATTAATTGTTTCATCTGTTTAAAACAAGCATGCAAAAAAATTCTGAAAAAATCTTCTCAGAGGTTAAAATAAAAATTTAATTAATAATCCAGTCATCTCAAGGGCATAACTTTGGGTTGAGAATTGGGGGGGTGAGGTGTCCACCCATTTAAGGGGGTCCAGGGGACTGCATTGGCTGGTTTTGATTATTGGGGTGGTTATACCCCCCCCCATCCCCCATATATTTATGACCATGATCCATCTTCCAACTGCTACATATAGCAAGAGGTGTAAGCCAATAGTGCTACCCACTGAACCACCATGATGCCCAACAACAACAATCATCATCATCAAAAATCCTGCCTCACTTTGCACCCATTTTTGGTTCCTCTCTTACTTCAGTTGTTCTGACCTATGAACTATGTTTCTGATTATCAAAGAGGTTAACAGTAAACATCACCAAACCAAATATGTACATATTCACCCTGATGTAGCAAAAATGTGGTGAACATTTAGCTATATCTAATTACACAGCACTTTAAGGCCACTAGCTTTCAAATGTTGTAGTGCTGAAAGACTTGGGCTGCCCCAAAACCTTAAATTACTTATTGAATCCAGTACTAACCTTAACATCTGCAATGTGGCTTTGCATGCAGACTACAACTGGCCTATAAAATGAAAGTCTGAAATACATTAAAATACCAAATCATTCTGCGATGCAAAGCTATTGGCCCTACAGAGAATACAATATTTCAAAACAACATTAAAAGGCAAAAAGTCACCAAAAAAAGACATTATTAAATGTAGTCTGTTATTGTTAGCTACAGCCTTCACTTGATCTTTTAGTATTGTTCATAAAAATATATTGCATCAAGTAAAATTCAGATGTTTTAAAAAAATATTTATGTAGTATATTATTACTGCCCATGTTATGTATTTCCATAGAAATACACATTATATTATTTGCATTATGTATATATTAGAATTATTTCTTTTTAAGAGCATTCATAGTTATTAAAGTACCTTCTTTTCACCAATGTTGAGAATATGGCACAAATCCTGTTTGAGAACTTGAAAGTCACCATAGTGTATAATTAACCGATAAATCGTGCAGTTACTGTCAGTTCGCCAGTGCAAACTGCCAAATGTGCCAGTTTTTCTGAGAGAGAAGCTGAAAAACCACCTGGCTTTTCAGTCAGCATTAAAATGTGTAAGCATTTTAAAAGTGAAATGTTTGAAACATGGCTTATTCAAGGAATGACAACACGGGCAACAGAATCTGCATCTTCTATGTGACAAAGTATTTCAAATTAAAAGGGACTGCAGTTTCTGCAAATATGGGTATTGAGTGATAGAGCACCGGTATGCCATTTCACTCTGCCAATAAGTGCTGTGCATGTTTGAGCAAGCTAATATGATGATTAATCTTTAAAATATGCTTTATAATAAGACAAAGAAATATACAGTGATCCACATTAGAGGATACCAAGCTTATGGAAAGACCAAATAATCTAGTAAAAGTATATCTTAGCCGAAATGATGACCTTATTGTTTAACTGTTTAATCCTAAGCCATAATGCATTATCGACTTCCTAAACATTTCTGAGTTTGTGAAAAGGCTGTTGTGATCTTCCCTGAGCATTCCCTGGGTGTGACAGGAAAGGTTAGTGCCAAGTGTACGAGAAGGTACTGTACCATCAAGGTGTCTGTGCACAGATGTGGGAAGTGTAACTACTGCATGAGGATGTTCTCCTGATTTGTATATTCAATGCTCATTCTGTGCGCTGGCAGATCAATGACAAAGATTTTGGAACGCAGGATAATCCAGTATTTCATTTTAATGTGGCAGATTTGCTTTTCAAAGCAGAGACAACAATATTATAAGACATTTATGCTAAATGATCTGGCTAACAACAAAAGCAACTTTGTAAGCAGACAGCTGAGTATTTCACAGAGGAACTCTGTAAAATGTATCACTAAGGGCTCAACAGCAGTTTCTGTATACGACTTGGACTTTTCCCTTTTTGTTAGAAGACTGACGCTGCTTTTGGCACTAATGATGGTGTGCTGACTAATAATTATATGTACCATTTTCTAAATACAAACATCTCTCTTGTTTTCACTTACATTTCTCAAAAGGCTTATAAAGATTAAAAGGTGCTGCTGAGCAATGTTTAAATTGCATACAATACAGCTTGGTCACAGAGTTTACCAAAAACACATAAATATTCATTTCAACTGTTGCAACATACTTGCATAAAAAACTGATTTTAAGGTGAACTTCCATACATATTTCTGGTACTTGGTCTGTGATAAAGGCTCATAAATTTACAATTCTCAAATAATCCTTTTAAAAGCTAAATGTTATATGTATCTGATGATAAATGACAAGGCATGAATGTGTAAGGTTAATATTTTTTAAATTAAACAGACATACATATACAAAAATGGCATAATGTGCAGCTGGACTGGTGTTTTAATTTCATTCTAATTATATAGTAGTAGTAATGTATTCCCTGCTTCAAGGGAATTATAAAAACATTAGGAATTCCTCTAGTTACTAATAAATTATACCCAGAAACGGTGGGGGCAGCGAACCTCACACAGAAACAGACATATCTAAAGGTAGTGTAATTGTATAACCACCACCACAAAAAAATACATCCGGAAATAGACAAGGGAGACTTTGCAATCTTCTGTCTCAGACTGAATAAAAGGTCGATTGCTTACTTGCAGTTCCTTTCTTTTGTCCCCTTTTTGTTGCTTGGTATCAACGTTTTTTTTTTTTTTTTGAAATCACATATGCTTAAATGTAACATTAATATTCCTGAACTCTTGCAACTAACATGAAAAGATGAAAAGGTGCTGAGCAATGAAAAAATAGATACATTCTACTACTTTTGCTATTTGTAAGTAGTGACTGCATCAGTCTGCAGCTGTATGAAAGATATACGGCTTGGGATACTTACAGATAGTAAGTGAAGGCGCTTAGCCCAGACGGGACCGTGACCAGCCCTTTCCCTGAGCAATCAGCACCTTCCAGTCCGTCGCAGCGGCACAGACTCGGGCAAAGCCGGGGGCTGGACTGCCCCTGGCTGGGTAATAAATACCATCCCGAAAGCACTATCCCCAGGAGCAAAACGCACATTTTCATACTTTATGTAAGCGAAGTGAGATTCTTCCTGCGTTCCTTTCGAAAACAATATTCGGTTATTATACCCCCTTTAGAAGTGGAAAACAGCAGTGTTCGACGGTCAAATCATTTGTATAAAAGTTTGACGTGTAAATCCATAAGTCCGTAGTGTCTAACACAGTAAATCCATCTTCACGATCCAGTCTCCATGAAAAGAAACATAACTCCCTGTTTTTTGTTTTCTCCAAAGAATGATGATATTTTTGAGAGAACACTGAAAATTTCAGGTTGGTAATACTCAGAATTCCACAATTAATCTTTATTATTCAAAGAGTATAACGTACGTATAACCAGAACATCGTAAACAACTTTTTTTTACGTTTTCTGTGTCCCATTAAAACTAAGAATTTAGCTTCTTCCGAGTTGCCCTTGAATACTCCTGCAGCCCTTACTCACAGTGGATGCTAAATTTGAAAAATAGGATTAAAGAAAATACGATGCACCATTTTCACGTTGGATTTTTCATTATGGCCTTTGTGTAGAAAAAAAGAAAAAAGTAGAGATAGACATTAGTTTTTCAGCAGTGGCTCGCGTTTCCTCCCTTCTCAGCGCTCTTCAGCTTGCTTTCTTTCGCTCACTCGCTCCAAACCCTACGGGACATCTAGCACCACCACCTTGTGAATATGCGAATAAGTCCAGCCTACGAATTAATGACACCGTGACGTTACCGACTCGTAAAGTTAAGCTGTAGGGGTTACTCGGTACCGTGCAGTAGGATATGGCGGCGAAAATAAATCAGCACTTTAGAGGACTTTTTTTCCTAATTGCTCTCTGCATCAACCGTCCCAAAACAACATTTTAATTGAACACAGAGCATACATGTCTAGCTGCAGTAAAAACAGTGAAGTGAGTGATTAAAAACCACCAAAAAAATAAAAACATCCCTAGGGGAGACTGAGATAGAACAACGCGGTAAAAATCGTGAGTTTTATGGGTGAACTGAGTCTTCACACCTTTGATAGATGATGTTAACGGGCATCTAAATATGGAGAAACCTGCAATCTCTTTAACGGTTAGATTACTGAGAATCATTGACCACTGTCATGTTATACATAATAGATAGATAGATAGATAGATCTTTATTGTCACTATTACAGAAATAGCGAAAAAACAGTTTAGCAGCTCTCTGTTTAGTAGCATAGCAGTAAGAAATGAGAGAAATAGAGAAATAAAACACAATGAGAGACAGCCATCTTATTATAGTATGAGTGTCTTAGTGCAATGAGTGCAGTATGTTAGTCTGTATAAAAGACAGTCATTCAGGGGGGTGGGTACTGTTTCACAGAAACTGTCATTCAGGGGGTGGGGGATAATAAGTATAGTAATATTAGCCCAAGTAAAGGGGTTCTCCTGTCATGTACAATGCAGCATTAAAAACAAAAAGAGACTTGATTTATTCACTGTAAGAGTTGCCTACTCTTTAAACAATCTCTAAGCATATACTCAGTCATATAATGAGGTGCCATCCATCCAGATTCTGTACCTGCTTGTCCTATTCAGGGTTAAGGGGGTCCGGAGACTATCCCAGATGCTATGGGTGCAAGGCAGGAAACAACCCAGGATGGGGCACCAACCCTTTGTAGGGCACACACACACACCATTCACACCTACGGACAATTTGGTAACTCCAATTCACCATAGCATGTTTTGGACTGTGGGGGGACCTGGAATACCCAGAGGAAACCCTATGACAACACTGGGAGAACGTGCAAACTGGACACACATGGAACCAGGTTGGAGCAGATGCTTTTGAGGCAACAGTGCTAACCACTGTGCCACCACACCTCCCCCTAATCTCACTCAAATGTAAATTTTGTCTGGTTGGAGGGCAAACTTACTTGCATAGGCTGAATAGTTGCATTTTTGCACCTATAATGTACAGTGAGAAAAAAAACTCACAAGCCAATTTATTCAAACCGTTAATTTGACTACTGGCTGGCTGAGTAATACTGACCAAGTACATTGCAAAAATCTCCCTGATATTTCCGTATAGGAACATTTCTGAGGATGTCAAAGGTAGAGGTAGGGGCAGCATGGCTAAAATGTAAGTTCAATAACTTGTATCACAAAGTGACTTAGTAATATTCAATTATTCAGTAAAATTCAATTATTTCACATAGAACTCTAATATTCAGTAGCCTACAGTAACAATTACTGAACTCCCAAGTAAGTTTCATTGTCAAAAATGAATGAAGCATGGTGGGTGTCAGCCTTATAAGATACAGCTGTTCATACTGCGTTTATATATGGCTACAAATCTGATATAGCATGAATAATACATTTCCATGTTTTAATATGTCAAATATGTTGTTTTAAAAGTTTTACGCCTGAGTTGTGGATTGATCATTTCCTAATTGGGCTCCTAAGGAAATCAAGAATACTTTAGTCAAAACTCCTCATGCATGCCTATATTAATTTTAACAAATTAAAAGTGCATTTCGCATGATCCCTCAAAACTAATTAATAATTGCCAGTGAAGGTCACACAATGTGAGATGGCAACATCAAATTCAGAGAACCATACACATGAGTGATAGCAGAATGCTCTTTAACTTTTTAATGATGCGGCTCTCCACCTCACTGAAGATCGTGGCAGTACGATTTTAGGTGGCATTAGTTATATAGTGCCATTGCACATGTGCGGTAACCCCCGGTATTTATATTCCCCAATATAAAGAAACCCTGTGGATCAGTACTGATTTGTACTTGTTGCATAGTAATTTAGCATAATGTCAACTAAACAGCATGCAGCATGCATAATCATCTCAGCGAACATTGCTAAACATTGTAGCAATTTCGATTGTCCTGATTAACAAGGGAAAATGTAATCAATATTAAAACTATATACACACACATACACGCACAGTACCAGTTAAAACTGGCGTTGAGGAGAAAGTAGGGTCAGCCAGTCCCTGGAGTGATTGTGGTTGAAGGCCCTGTTCAAGGACCCAACGGTGGGATTGCTCACACACAAACAAGAGATTTGAACCAGTGATCTTCTGAGTCCTGATCCATAGAGCTGCCCCCTCCCCACAGAACAAATAATTTCTATCTATCTATCTATCTGTGTTTATTTTCTTAAACTGCTAGTTAGCATTACAGGGGGCTTTGGGGTTGAAATGCAGACAGTAAAAGTAATGAGAGTTTCACATGGATTATGTAACCATAGGTACATTCCCCACATTTATGGGTACAATTATCACCAAATTAACTGCATGTCGTAAACAGCAAAAAGGCCACGGCTTTTTTCCCCTCATGCAAGTACAATTTGCATGACTAACTCTACTCAGTGTGTGGTGACAGGAAATATCAGGGGTTAGAACATATACATGGCAAATATTTGGAAGAGTGAAGAAGAATAGACCAACATACGTATTGATCATATATATTTATCAAAGCAGTGACAGACAGAAAAAGACCTTGGGCAGATATGAGCCGTATCGGTGAATTATTTGAGTGTCCCGTTCGTAGGGTACCATTGTGCTATTTGGTGAAATACACCTTTAAATAGTTCTCATACTTTCAGGGAAATGGTGACACTTTACATTGAAATACAGTACTGTGCAAAAGCCTTAGGCAGCCAAAGAAGATGATGGATGATGTAAAACTATGCTATTATGCCTGTCACAGTGTGTTAGCTTAGTCATTTCAAAACCTCGGCTAAAATCACCCCCTTATTTCCAGCAACCATCCAATACACCTGTGTTTTTTGACTTGACCACTAGCCCACCTTGTA